>APFE030208534.1:26578-116446 GCA_000404065.3 Pinus taeda
TCTAGGCCACGCAAGTCAATCTTTACTTCTGCAGTTGCAGCTTCAAATTCAGCAGCTTCCGGCTTCACATGTGTGAGAGAGAGAGACCCATTTCAGTGCAGTAGAGAAGAGACTCATATTTGCGTAGTAGAGAGAGAGAGATGTGATGAGATGAGTGAGTCCAAATGAGGAAACGTCCTCTTATATTGATACACAACGTTTGTGGGTGAATAGATGCGACTGTTGGGCTTCTGAGCCTACATGAGTTGTAGGTCAGCTTGATAGTAATTCCATAATCAAAATAAATTCATATCTCCATGAATACTTATCGGAATCAGATGATATTTATATCAATCCTACACCTCTCGAGGAGAGGAATCTAATAAAAATATTATAAGCCATGAATAAGATGACCCACATGAAGTTTTTCCCTGGTTGCCAATTTTAACAATCTCACCAGGGCACAACAAGAAAGATTGCTCCAGTTGAATGGGTTAGATGAATTTAGGATGCAGGCCCTCCTCCACACAGAGGTGACTCAAGTTCAAAGGAATATTTGGCATGACAAGAACATAAAGTACAAACAATTTCCAGTAGGTGATTGGTCTTTGTTGTATGATTCCAAATGCAAGGATTTTAAAGGAAAATTAAGGACTAGATGGTTAGGGCCTTATGTCATGGAAAAATGTCATGATATTGGTTCAGTACATATAAGAACCATTGATGCAGAGACTATCCCTTTACTTGTCAATGGGTACAGATTGAAGGTCCACAAGAAGCCCTTACCAAAGCAAGAATTCATAAATCGCATAAGCAAGACAATGATGGTGGTGGAGCAAGTCTTAGCTTCTACCCCATCAAGTCCTTGGAAAAAGAAAAGAAAGAAAATAGAAAAAAAAGAAAAAAGGAGAGAAAAAAATAAGGAGACTCAGGTGAAAACCTCCATGAGGAGTCCCACTGTTGGGTTGAAAACCTCTTGAGGTAGCCCAATGGTGTTGAAAAGAAAAGAAAAAATAAAAAGATCTCTGGGTGAAAACCTCCCACAAAGGAAATTTCACAAGGTTGCAACCATATTTAGCATAAATATTCCAAGGTTAAGGAATCTCCTCTAGAGCTCAACAACAGTAGCAAGATCATCAGCATCACTCTCCAGTACCTGCACATCCAAAGAAACAAGCATCAAAAGAGGCCAATAATAAAGAAATATATATGTAACAAATACACAACATAGGGACATCATTCTCCAATGAGCATCATGATCAAGGCATCTTACCCATAGGTATGTCATCTTACTCATGCTCTCTCACTAGCATGATATGATAAAAAATGTAGGATTATGTAAGAGTTGATTTTATAAGCAAAGGTGGCCAGTTAACTTGGCCACCTTCGGCCAATCGATGAGGAGAAAATAGTTAGACCACTCCACACGTGGCAGTAGTCAAATCACAAGAAAAAGGAGATAATGCCAAAAATGGTTAAGTTATGGAGGGACAAAGTGGGAGATGATTACGAGGTGAGTGAAATGATGGACTGATAGTGGGACCAAAGGTCTAAAAGGAGGTGCTCGTACTTAGACAGCCAACACACCATCCCACATGATCATCCATATATGGAAATAAAACATTGATTCCCACACTAAAAGAGCATTAACAATCTCGAGAATTCATCAAAAAGAGAATTGCCTCAACCTTCTTGAAGCAGAGCCTATAGGAGAAAATGAGAATTTTGCAGCACAGAGGTACCTACAAGATCCTACAGGAAGACCTACAGGATACAAAGCAGTCATCTATAGGGTTATCAATGGGCATTAAGGGAGGAGAGATCAATGGTTGTCCTCATCAGACAGTAACCAGTGAGGTAGGAGCTATACCTTCCCATATTTTGTTGTTAAGAAAAAGAAGAAAAATCCTCCATTTGGTTAAGGAAGTTGTAGTCTATTAGAATTATATTGCAGAGTTATCATTTAAATCTTTCACCCACTAGAATTTTTGAATTATATCCATACTAGCATCCATAATTACTAGGGAAAGATGACAGGAGGTTTTAACAAGAGGGAACCCAGAAACATAGTAAGAATTCATTAGCACCCTCCTATAGTAGAAATGTTGACAAGGCACAATTGGATGGGTTTCTTTGAAATAATGAGAGGATACAATGATGAGGTGACCATATACTTTTTCTCTCACTCATACCACTCACGAGGACCCATTCCACTGCTGTGGTGAAAGGCCTATCAGTAGAAATCACCCTTGAAGTTATAAGCAGAATCACCACACTCCCATTAGAGTTACCTTGGAGAAAAGAAGATAAGGGTAACAACACACTTGAAAATATTTTGGAAGGGGAGGAGGCAATGGAGGAAAAAAATGGGGTCAGAAAAGAAAGCCTTCCATTCCCTTGGAATGAAGTTAGTTACCACCGCATTAAAAATATATATGATGTGAAGGGAGATACAGTGTGGTGTATGGATACCATTTCAGACTCCTCCAAGAACGGAGATGTGGAGCAGACACACCTCCTCAAAACAGGTTAAGTATACCCTACTTTTTTCTTCAATCACTGATAGATATGAGCATCAAAGTGCAGGAGGGAAAACATTAGCAACTAACCCATCATGGGTTGATAAAATTATCCTAGAAGATTCTCTACAAAACCTAAGACTCCCCCTTACATGGACAACTTTCAGAGACATGCAAGTAGAGGGAGAAATTCAATCTCTTGAATAAGACAAAAGCCCCACTGCTAGTGAGAGGGATGAAGAAACAGAGGGAGAAAATGAAGAGGAAATAGAGGAGGAAAATGATGAAGAAAAGGAAGAGGAAAATGAAGAAGATACAGATGATCAGAGTGAGGGACTAGAGGAAGAAGAGAAAGAGAGAGACAATGATGAGGAGGAGAATGGAAAAGATGAGACAAAACAAAAGGAAGAATAGAGGTCTACATTTCAAGGCAAAAAGGGGGAAGAATCACCTAGGGTATCTCCAAAACCCACAGAGAAGGAGGCAACAACTGCTCTTATTGCCCTAATTACACCTATCAAGTCAAAAGGAAAAATACAAAGACAAACCCCACTGTAATTTAAGACAATAAAGAGCAGAAGGATTAGGTAAGGAAGGCCTCAAAAAACCACTAAAAATCCTATTTTTATTGAAGACTCACCAAAGTAACAACAAAGGATGGCTCCTCTTGAGAAAAATCAGGGAGAAGGATAATCAGGACAAGCCTCTCCCAAATCTCCCATCACATATATTAAAGGCCTATCAGAAGGTCTTCCTCATCAAAGGGAAAAGGTCTCCTACAAGAGACACAAAAAGACCTACATGAAGCAGAGGCCATCGTACAGGAAACTCTGTTAAACCTACAGAAATCTCAGAAAATGGACCAAGTAGGTACCACTCAGCAAGAAACAAAGAAGGAAGACCCAGAACTCAGAGAACCTAGTCAAAAACCCAACCTCAACTCTTACTGTAGGCTCATTGAAGGGAGTAGGGTTATCCCACAAAATTTTTCCATTCGCTAACTCTTTGAACTTGAGAAAGAAAAGGCAAGGACACATAGGTGGATGCAAATTGCTAAATCAAAAGGAGTGGAGGATGTAGGCCACATGGACAAAAAATTGAAGGATATGGGCAGATAACTGAGTAGCATAAGGGACAAAGAAGAAATGATGAAAGCTCAGTTGGAAGTAGATAATGCATGACTAAGGGGACAATTACAAGAAAGGGAAAGCGAAATGGAATCTATGGCCAGTTTATCCTTAGAGACAATCCAGTGCAGGATGCCAGCCAAGTCTTATGCCTTGTATCTCAAGGAGAAATGGATACAATTCCAAATTAAGACTTTAGCACAAAGAGGAACTATGCCTTTCCAATACTATAGACAATTCATTGATCTCTCTGATCAAAGCACCATGGAAGATGGAGCAAATATGTCTGAGTTTTACCTACACAACCTGGCCTTGACATATTTGAATGTGTGGGACCCAAATTCAAAGCTAGGAGACTTGCAATTGATGGCCTTAGCAACATGGATGAATAATGAGGAGGCAAGATCTACAAAGATGAAAAAGTAATGGAAAGAGAAGAGACAGAACCACTTATGATCAGAGTTAAACAATCCAATCCAATGGTTGTCATCAACACCCACAACCTAATTTCAAATGATCCTAAGCTTGCACCTAGGTACCTTGCTACGCAAGAGCAAGCAGTCACACACTTTGAAGACATGTTTAGGTTGTTAGGAGATGAAAACATGAAATATTTCCAAAGAAGATGGAACACCTTGCCTTATAGCCTAAAAATCAGAGAATACCATTCTCCTCATAGAATGGAGAGGCACTAAACAAAACACCTATGTACAAGCAAGCTCTACAAAGACTCAAAGTCAATTGGATTGGCTTGAGACTCAGTCCACCACTGCTTTTAGGAATGTTGGAAGGAAGGAAAGAGGAAGAAAGAAAGCAATGGGAAGAGATAGAGAGCAAGGCAAGATTTTATTCACAAGAACAAGAAACTACAACAAAAGCATGGGATGTCAGGGAGGCCACCATAGCAATGAAGGACATGGATATAGATTAAGTTGCTCAGAGGATGAGAAACACACTTTCAGTAGGGGGTGATGATGAGCCTCATCATTGGGTAACTATATGGACCTTAATACACCTCCAAGATTATTAAAATCAAGTCTTCTCATAATTCCTTACATGTTTTTATTATATTTTTCTTAATGAGATGAGTAAAAGTAAGATGTATGTCTAGTGGTCTAATGTGAATTGATTGCAGGTTTTTAAGAGAAAATCATGACAATTTTGGCTAATTAAGGGAAGAAAGTCGAATGAGACAAGGAGGAGAGATTATAGGAGATATATCCTCCTGATTAAATCCTCACTCATTCAAATATTCCTCAATCAAATCACACTATCTCAAAGTTGCAAGTAGCCGAGTCATGGAGATCATGAGCAATCGAGCCAGTGATAGTTAAGAGCTAGTTCTTCTTGAGTTTGGGAAGCAAGCCTCCCTAGATTTAAGGAAGTTGTTGGAGACTTAAGTTGTATAAATAAGGAGGCCTAGAGCCTCATTAGGATTCATATTTTTTATGTAAAAGCACTAAGCAATTTCGAGTTCAAGCTTTGTGGCAAAACATTGTTATGTAATTTTTCTAATATGATAATGAGAATAAGTATTTCCTTGATTGAGCACTGAGTTGACTCAGAGGGCTGAAGCTCTTGGGTTAGGGACCAACCCTAGTAGCAAAGTCTTCTCTTCTTGTACTTGTATGTTTAGTCTATTTCATAGATTGAGCGTTGAATTGATTTTAGAATTTTTTCATTGCAAAGTGGTAAATTTAATTAGTTTGCTTCCATTTGTGCATAGATTTAGCAACAGTTTAGAGAGGTAAAGGAATACTAAAAAGGATAATAGCAGGTGGATTTGGCCTTACTCCTACCTTCAGGGACCATGGTTTGAGGAAAAATTCCTATTCAGCCCCAAAAAGACAGAATCACCATCTCTAACCCACTTGCCATATCACCAAGAAGATTTAGCATTCACATTTTCACAAAAAATGACAAAAAGGGAAAAAATAGT
Source organism: Pinus taeda (assembly GCA_000404065.3). Lineage (NCBI taxonomy): Eukaryota > Viridiplantae > Streptophyta > Pinopsida > Pinales > Pinaceae > Pinus > Pinus taeda. Next base: position 32,143 of record APFE030208534.1, read on the forward strand.
TATTGTGTTCATTCATATGCACAATAGTAGAATGTTTGGTTATTTCAGATTGTATGCCTAGGACAGTTAGGATTACACACATGTTAGCTTATAATTCTTATGAGGAAAGATCTCTTAGAAATTAGTTAGATGAGTGGTGTGTTTAAAGCATTGATTTCAGGCTTTCCTTATTGCAGTAGACAATATTTCAACTCTCCCAATTAGTGCAAAATTCCATTTTTTTCATTGGTAATCAAACTCCTTTTGAATCAATAGGAGGCTAGTTTGAGAAACCATAGTGGTCTATTACCATCTCAGTAGTGACAAAGAGTGCACCCATCACATCTACTTGTGTATACAACATGGTCACCTCCAAGTTTGTACAAACCCCAGGTTAATAAAGTAAAGTTGGTAGCCCTAGGAGTTGCAACATTCTTACTGCAATACTGGTGCTCATTAGAATGATTGTTTACTACTTGAAGGGGTGCGAGATTTGTTAAGAATTTCCCTTGACTATCCCTACTCTTACAATGCATGAAAGAAGTAACTCTATTTTTTTTTAAATTTTTTTCTCTGTGCTCTTTTTAATTTGAAGATTTCAAACCAATAGTACTAATGTAAAACAGAAAGGAAAAACAAGCAACTTCTAAGTAGAAATGACACCTACTTGGAAACCTCCTCGACAACGATGCCAAAAAGTGATGAACCCTGGTTTGCATCAAGGATGTTACAACTCCCAAGGTTCTCAACTTAAATTATAGACCCGAGGTTCATACAAACTTAGAGGTGACAATGTTATATTCACAATAGGTTAAGTTCTACTCATGTCACCCTCAGTAACTGGATCAAATCAAGGCATATAGGGACCACTCCTTCAGCTAACTACAAAGAGAATCTTTATGAAAACATATCATAATTGTAAGGAAATGAACATTATTCTAATTGCAAAAATGAAAGTACCATTCATTAAAAGTAGAGGCTACTTGTGGCTGCAGGAAACAAAAAGGCTACTCTAGTTGCAGAAATAAACCATGCTACTCTATTTGTAAACTAACCAAATCAATTTTCTAATTTCATGAATCATTAATCTAATTTTGAATTTCTTGAGAAGAAGAAATTCAGTCTACAACACATAACTACGGAATTCAAAACACTAAGTCTAATCTACTTGTTGTTTTGTGTTTGCAGTGGAGGAAGGATAGGTTTGGAGTGGTCCTGGAGTCTCCCTAAACATGGAATCAAATAGTAGGTGCCATTATTCAACTTCAAAATCAAAATTCAAGGTCCTATGGCAAATTTGGTTGAATTTGGATAGTGCTACAGGATTGCTACAAAGTGCTACATGAGGCTCTATTTTGCTACAAGAGTGTCATGTTCTGCTACAAGAGTGGGTCCGATAGATTTTTGAGGGAAAAGAAGGTGTTCTAAACGTGAAGGAAGGTGTATGAGGATGAATGAAGGATATTTGAGGCATTTTCCTAAGCTTATCACCCCTTAGAGGCCCATCTTGCACAACATTTCATGTCCACTGTGTCCTTCATTAATCCTGAAAAGATGATCTTGGTGGTAGAGATTGGGAGCAGTATGAGGTGTCCCAGAGAAGGATGGAAATAACAAGGTGGATGTGGATTAGTATGACAATACCTAAAAGTAACTGGAAACTCCTGCAAACTAGTAATGAAAGACATACTTTGATATTACAGTGAAATTAATCAAAGTGGAAAGGATGAATTGAATTTGATTTCTTCAAGATATATTATATCCTACAACATGCATATAATCTATTTTCCAAATCATGTTGTTAACTCCTAAGGTGCATAAACTCAATCCAAAACCTAGAAATTTCCAAGAAATCATAAACACATGTTTTTGGCTTGTTTTTGTAGACTCTTCAATCACGCTTCATGTTTTTGGCTTGGTGATCAAACTTGCAACTACAATTTTTGCAATATAAGGCTACTTAAACAATGAAATAAATGCAATGACTTGAACCAGAACAAAGGAGAAATACATGAGAGGGACAAAATCCTCTAGATTGGGCCCTAACCCAAGGGTTCCATCCCTCTTAAGCTAACTCAAATGCATATCAATGAAGGACCTTTCATTAAGAGAAAATGGAGCGGAAATACATAATCTCAAAATGAAGATAACAATCTTAAGTACTTGGCCTTCAATAACTCTTCCTAGCTTATAAAGTTTGAATCCTAATGAGAACTTCGGCCTTTTTATTTATACAAAAAGTGACTGAGGGGAAGCTCCCTTGAGAGGAGGATTGCTTCCCTCCAAAATATCAAAATTGGTGGATCTAGTTCCCTTAGATCTCCACATGCACTTGGGTTCATTGACTGTTAGTGGACTTCGAGTTGTTGGTGAAGAATATTATGACCCAAGTCGAGTTGGAGAGTTAAATGTAGTGGACTAGGCTCGTATATTCTTGATTGATGCCTCCAACATTCCCCTACATAGTAAATGTCTCCAAAAATGCTTCTTTTTCATGCATATTAATCACGTTAGGCCATGAAATATGAAATGCACCCTTTAGTCTTCCTACTAAGTACATTATGGCTAGAAAATGGAAATTAATGTGAGAAAAATAGAGTTTAGGGGCTCGAGGATAACTCAATGAGCCACAAAATAATACCTATTGATGGGACCCATCAGTAATAATAATGGTTACCATTATTATTATTATTGTTAATCTTTGGGTTTTATAAAACAATGTAAAATTGGTACTTTGTAATTATAATAAAGAATCTGAGGAAATTGGTAATTTCCAGTAAGTTCAATATGCTCATTTTTGGCACCATTGAAATTTAAATTTTGACTTTGTAATGGTATCTTGTTATTGATGTGTTTGAGATTATTAATATTTATCTTTACATCTTTTTAGCAAGCTCCAAAATTGGTAGGAACACTCCATCATTAGTTGTGACTAATATTTTGGTATGCATTCAATTGGTGGTAGGAATAGTTTCAGAATTTTCACTATCTTTGCTTCATCTTTGTGAGATACTTTAATGAAAAAGTGTGTTTGGTGGTCTATGGTGATGTAGAAAGTCACATTCATACTTGGAGTTTTAAGCTAGTTTAAGAGGAGAGAATTGTTTTAGTAAGAATACTAAATTGTTTGATTATTCTAGTAGTCAATATTATGTATTTGTAATGGAACAAAATAGATCATGGTCAAGACAATACAACTGAATACCATGATAAATTGAGGCATCTTTGTAAATTCTATAAAAAAAAACTATGTTTAATCGCTTGAGAAGTTATTGAAAAACAATTTAAAAAGTATTAAGTTTGAAGTTGCAGTTTAAGCACACATCCTACATAAATAGCTTTGAGGTAAGGGAAGATAAATTTTGGTTTATGGGATTTGACCTTCTTTGAATGATGATAGGGTTGAATACGTTGCAGTGCTAATTGTCTAGAGGTAATAGGGCCATATAATTTATGTACAATATAAAAAGTTGTTTGCTTTATTAAAAAGTTGTTGAAGGTGGATATGATGGAAATTGCTCATGATAATATGATTAATGAAAATTGTTCTACAAATTCAAATAGGAATAATATTCCCGCAGACTTCTATGATGAAAATATATTTAACGTTAAAACACCTAAGGCTAGTTTTTTGAGAAATTCACTAGTGTTAGAGGAATTCATGAGTACTGAAGTCGAAGAGAGTGGTTTTGATAGGCTTCCTAATCATCTTCTTATTGAACTGTTTGTGAGTTTTCCTACCTTTGATTAGGCTACTGCATCATGCATCCAAAAGAATTTTTCTGGTCAATTTTGGGGTGAATCCTTGTAAGAGATGGCTTTTAGTGAACATGGAAAAGCGATGGCTAAGGCCAATTGGAGAAGGCTCAAGCGAATGGTGCGATTATACTTTTTCCTAATTTATACTTGAGTATTGTATAAAGTACTTATGTCCCTCTTTTGTGTTTTCATTACATTTGTGTTTTCATCTTTAGAATAACTATGGATTGTAGCAATCAATGTAGTATGAAATGTGTAATAAGGTACTTTTGATGAGGAGATCCATTATAGGGGTTTGAATTAAAAGTTTCCAAAGAGTAAATATAGAGAAAGGGTATTTTAACTGTTATATATGTCTAGAGTTTCTATATGCTATTGTGGATATTTTTCCATTTTTTATATTTACATATCCATTAACTCTGGTAGATGTGGGCTTGAAGGGAATAATAAACCACATGTATGTGGCAACTAAGCCTATGCATCCTCGATATTTAGTCATAGAAGTTCATACCTTAGTTTGTAGAGGAATGAGATTCACATATTCAAGTTTTTAGTTCATTTTTTCCCTCTTTTGTTATAAAAGTGCATATGTTTACTCTTTAGGTCTTTACAATGGAATAGAAAAATTTGCAAGGTTATTTATAAGCAACCAGTGATTAAGCTTAAAGATCTAGCTTCAAATTGATAGAAAAGCATTTTTTTATCTCATTACATTTACTATAACTATCTTTGCTTACTTTTGAGGTTTTGTTTTCTACTCCTAACCAACTTATGTTACTATAATGGTATATGAACTCTTATATTAAATGTAAAAACTTTGTAGACTCTTTGGATGAGGTGCATTGCATGGGTCCAGAGGCAAAATAGGAATTATTAATATTAGCCAATAGCCTGTTATAGAAATAAATTGCAGTTGTTTTCAAATAATAAATATGCAAATATTTAGGGATCATTGTCATTCTGCTCAAAACGATAATTTGGATTCCCAAATAATAAATACAAAAGTGGTTTATGTCTATTTTTCATTGTAAGCTGACGAATTTATTAGTTTACATGAACATTTTGTTAATATATCATATTTTTAGGTTTCTCACATTTACATATCAAAACAAATGGAATTAAATGATTGTCATACAATAGTCTTAGGTGTCATACAAATCTATTTATCCTCTTCTGTGGTCACTAAAAAAATTATTGAGAATCATATTTTCATTAATTTATTTTCTTTAATACATATATTCAAAGGTAATTAGGTAATAATGTAGGGAATTCTTATGGTTTTTGAATTTTCCTCCTTAGCCACACTTGCATAATTCTTTTATGGAAATATATTGGCATTCACATCTTCATTTTAGGAAATATACAACTTTGTATGTAATTAAAAATATATTTTTATTCAGTGGATTGGATGGAGACATCATTGACCTTGTTGGTCATGTTTTTCTATTTCTAAAGGTGTAGCTATCAGTTACACCATTAGGCTTATGGTTTACTCCACGAAACTATAATTGGAACATATGCAAGTATGTTATTATTAACATATTTACATAATTTAACAACCTAAAATAATTTAATAAATTACTTTTACTATTGTATTTCATTATTTAAACTTGTAGATTTATTGCTTTATGTTGCATAGTTTTTTTATTTGAAAGCATTATGATTTACTTTCAGCACTGTGATTTGATTTATGTAAGTGCAATATACTTTTAGGAGTGTGAGTTTCCTGGATTTCTCATAACATAATTTCTAGAAAGGAATTTTAGAATTGATGTGTATTAGCTTTGGCATGCTCTTTATTATATTGATAGAATTTTCAAAGTTGTCTCTCTTTGCATCCATATTTTTTTCTATTACAAGCTATTGTTTCCATTTCAGACTATCATTTTTAGTGTTCAAATGTCTTCCTCCTTCACATACAAAAATGAATCCCCAAGTATCTCATTTATAGGAAACATTTTTTTTAATGGCTCACTTGTCAAATACATCATTGTTGTTATTTCTACCAATGAATATTGATGTTGATGTCTCACTTGTCAAATGCAGTATCTGTTGAACCAACAATGTTGCTTTGCATGAAAGGCTTCTGCCTTTTTAACTATGAATAAAGGATGCAATGATTCTTCTGTCATGAACACTATCTTAGTGTAATTTATGTTTCTTAAAAATATTTAGTCCAAATGTGGTGTCTTCTTTTGCCTCTATAAACGTGGGTTGAAGGATAGATAAAAATGTGAAAGAATTAGTTTTTTTAGACTTTCCAATGTAGCAAAGAGCTATTCTTTTCCCCAATAGTATTGTGGATTTGTTAGGAAATACCCTTATGAAAAATAGGTGCAAGGTATACAATTGTTTTTATAGTCTATTATGAAAACCTTTTATATCTCCAACCTTAGTGCAACTATGTTGCAAGTCAAATTCCTCCACTTTTGACATTGTCTATTGTCGTTTATTCCATGAGTGATACTATACAAGATATTTTTCAAACAAGAGAGATGCCTTTCCTTTAGTGCCAACCTGAAACGGGTTTTCATTAGTGAAGAACAAAGGGATTTTAATTAGATTATTTTACATAAGGTTGTCATTTATTACCACTTTAAAAGATTTATAATATTCACTAACAATGATGTGTGTAGACAAAAGGGGTTTGAGATACAAATATTTACATAGTATGTTTCTAGGAGGTTATGTTGTATATTATGTTTTAAAGAGGGTATGTTGTAGTGCCCTATGTGCCTCCTCTTATGCTATATGAACTTGAAGACACTATGATTGCCTCTTTTAATCATATCTACAAGAATATAAATGAATTTAATTGTAGAAAATGTACCATACATTTTTTTTTCAATCTTAAAGACTATATCCTAATAGAAATTGGAATCTACCACATTCACATGCTAGTGGGGAGTAGTCCCTCTATACAAAATGTGTTTGAGTACGATAAGTTCTTAATAGTAACTATTGAAAAAGAGGTGAAAGTTGAAATTCTATCTATCCTCTTCATTCCAGTCAAAAACATTCAATTCACTTCTTAGACCCTTAGAACCAAAGTAGTTATATATGGCGAGTTTGAGAATTTGAGCCTTTTTCTTTATGTTAGTATTGCTGAATGCTCAAATATTGACTGTCAATTTACTTGAATCCCACTATCTACACTCATCTTGGGTGATACTATTATCTTTAGTTTCTCAAGGAAAGGAGTCTTGTTTTTTTGTTTTATGTTGACATATACGAAACATTGCTCATGAAAGGTTAATATTGTGAAGGAGCCCACACTGGATAACCTTTATTTAAGGAAACGTTAGCCGATGAAAGCTTCATTTGTACCTCCTTTTATAGCATCATGCTCACTAGTTGCTTCATTTGTCTCCTAGAGAATTGAAACTTGCTAGGTTTCGTAACATGCCACTATATTCATGAGAAACTATTTATCTCATTGGATAATTTATATATTTAATAAAATAACTTCAAATATTTCACACTATACATAAATTAGATCCATCTTCTGTGAGATTTCATTAGTATAGTCAACACCACTTTAAGAATAAGGATAATGCCTCTAATTATGAGAAAATTTAGGACAAGAACTATTGGATTAGGAAGAGTAACCTTCTCCTTCAATAGTTTCTTTAATTGCTAATCATATACCTTGTATATGTGTTATGGTGACATTTAATCATATTTGGTTAAGCCCACAATATGATGAATGATGCAGAATTACATAAGATGACCAATGGTAAACTGACTTCAGGATTAGTAAGAGATAAATAGATAAAAATAACCATAGAATTTATAGAATTTCTTCCTTGCCATACTTCACTTCACTTGTTTACCCCTCCTCACGAGATTTATCTTGATAACTCTTGAATGAATGAATACTTCAGGAGTAGGAATTTTAATTTATCATTTTAGGTGTAGGAAATAATGTAGGACAATGACAAATCAAGCATGTTACACCCACCTTCAATTCTTTATCATTGCATTTAGTATAATATCCTAATGATAAATCTTGAGAAGTTCATCCCATTGTTTGGTTATCCAAATGTACATTGTTTGCGTTTTGATTTCTCCATCCTTTTGTATTGTTTGCATTCCAATTTAGTTTATTATGGCTTCCTCAATGGTTGGATGGAATGAAACTTGCTGAAATGGTATTATAAAGAATGATTACAATAAGTGTCATTGAGACTAAAACATGTCCACGTCTCTTTTCTTTCATATGTTTGGATAAAGGGAAACTTGCTCAAATGGAATTAGAATAATTGTTACACTACTATGGTTTGAAGCTAAGCATTTACCAATTAAAAAAAATTATGGAAACAACTTCTTCAAAGAGAATTAATGTTATATGATATGGGTCTTCTAGGTCCTATGATAAATCTGCTTCATTGTATTACTTTGAACTGTTGAACTGCTCTTTATTAAATGTTTAATAATGCAAAAATAATTAATAAAAATGGGACGAAATTATGAGAAATTATTACAACACTTAGGAATTAAATTATTAGCATGATTTTCTTTATATATATATATTGATTACACTACATTGAGACTTACCTTCTTTCCATTTCCTTTAATCTTTATGAAAATATTGTTTCCTGTAGAACATGGATTATTGTATTAAACAACATGCTGCTGTATTACTAACAAGCATACTACTAAGCCTCTGACATGGTCTATTCTTTTGATCCTGGGACTGTACTTACAAGGTGTTACACACACAACAATTTAATGATGACACTTATTAGTGTGTTACATAAGAGAAATAAGAAATGTCAATAGTATACAGTCTGGGCAACATCGGTAGCATGCTCGACTGCTAAAGGATTGGGTGCATAAGCATGGCTCAACCAACAGGAGAGGGTGCCCCCAGTAGGGCTCAACTGTTAAGGAGAGGGATTTGAAAAAAACTTGAACTTTAGTAGAACATACCATCCTCAGACAAATGGGCAGATTGAAAGAGTCAATCAAGTAATCGAAGACATGTTTAGAATCTGTGTGATGGATAAGCCATTCAAATGGGAAGCTTCCATCAGTCAAAGTTGAAACTGGAGAACCATACATACATACTTAGAGATAGCTCCCACTGATAAATCCATCCTTGTTAAGTAGGTATTTGTAAATCCTCATTTAATGAGCCTCCACTATGGTAGTGCTAGGTAATTCGAGTAGGGAAAAACCCTAATTGGTAAATTGGAATTTTCTGGGGGAATGCACGTCTAAGAATGAATCAAAAGATAAACGAGAATTAGGTGGGTAGGTAAGGAATAAATGGTAATGCCTTGAATCCAATCTTGTCTTCGATCAATGCTTAACTTCAAACCCTTGAAGCTAAAACCAGTGAGTGAACCTTTTGATGTTGCACCAACCGTGTGAAACTTGAGATGTAGAGCTTGAACTAGTTGGCTAAGGAATATACAAAAAAAAAATGAGAACATGGTGCTGTAAAGCCTAAAGCCCATAAGGGAGAGGGATTTATCACTCACCTTCCCTAAAAACGTGAATATTAATTCCCTTGATTTTTTAATCATTTATTGTTTGTATAACAACAACACTTTTATTGTTGCCATTCCAATGTCCAAAACCAATTTCGATGAAACTTGATATTCAAAATATCTTTGATGTCACCGTTCTACATATATCACCTATTTTTTACATTAGCATTCCATTACCCAGGGTACAAAGATCAGTCAACAATGATGGAAAAATAGCTCCTACCCTTTCTCACAAGAAAAAATACAAATTTGTTTTTGGAATTTTATGTTCATCTCTGAAGTTCGTCACTTTGTTATTGTTAATTCACTTTTTATATATAGAGAAAGAGTGTCTTTATCACCCTATATATTTTATGATAGTAGCTTAAGGTAACTTACCTTCTATATATGTTAGAGTGAAGTTGTACAACCACCTTTACCTTATCCGTTTCATCTCATTAGCCAGAAATCGCTACTTTGCAACTTCCCTTGATCATTATATAATTTGTAGAAATCACCTAGTCCATTATGGAGAAAGGGAAGGAAAGTATACTAAGATGACAAAGACATGCACATTTTTCACATTTAAACAATAATAATTAATAATCTCACCATGACACCACTTAATAACTTCACACTGAAACAAAAAATCTTTTTGTCGACTTTAGTGGCATCACTTTGAATTTTACATGACTTTTTCTTTCTAAAATATTTTGAAGAACAAATTTCTATCTACTTGATTTTACATTTAATCAAACACCAAAGAAGATGATATATTAATTGTATTAAGGAATAACTTACGTCAATTCTACATACAAGGGCATATATTGACGGTTGGTTAAATATACTAAAACGTCATCGCCATAAATATACTAACAAATACGTACTTATTTTAAGACACATTGTTGATGAGGTAGCCTCATAATGTGTCATGTTATTAGTGTGTAGAGGATTCTTGAGTTCATGCTCTTAAATCTTTTATTCTAGGTTTTTGATGGTTCACCGTCCAGATTAATCATTTTGGTTATCTGGTTGAATTAGGTGGAAATATTGATTCCATCGAGGTGGAAGTAGTTATTCACGTTGATATTGATTATCACTTTTTGTTAGGGTAGAGTTAGATGTATGGATTGAAGGTGATCCAATATTAATATTTTGAGTGATTAAGTTCTTATACTAGGAAAATAATAATATAACCATTAAGTCGATTTCATATTGTGTCTTTAACCTTATTTCCAAAAAGAAAGTGAACATTTCGTTTATGGATGGGTTCTCTACCTTTTTTTTTAGAGTATTGGTGTTGGGTTATTGAATTACCCATCTCTAATGGTAACTTTCAACTTCCTTAACCTTTCACTTATGGCATAGCTGATTTTCTATATGCGCCATCTTGTTAGTCATTACCAAGTCTTCTATTTGTATTCAAACCACATATGTTCAATAAAGCTCTTTGCTCATGCATTCAATTCTCTTCTAAGTTTATTATTTTTAGGAGGAGAAATAATTCATACCAATACCATTTATTTTAGAGTTATATATTAGATATGGTTTCTCCAGTATGTCCTCCTTCTAGGTGAAATATACCCATAATGTTATTCAAATGGACACCTCGTACCTTGATTAAGATCTCCACCCCCACGAGGAGCATGATCTATTTACTTTTCCCATCCAAGCCTTTAACCATGAATTTCTATATAATGGCCTTTCCTTCTAATGGGGGTATCCCAAGGGCTATGGGTGATATAGAAAAGCCATGGGATGCATCATCACTCATATTTTCTCAAATTGGATCAACTAGAGGATAAACAAATAAGTTTGGCTCCAAATGGAGAATAAGGTTCATATGAAATCCTGATTCATATACATAATTTTTATGAATAGGGTAACATGGAAATTATATCTAAAATTATGTCTATTTATATGTCCTCTAAGATAAATATTGTGGAAAATGTTTTGATTTGATATTGCTATTCTACTAAAGAAGTAGAAATTTATAAAGCTCATTTAAGGAGATTCATGATTCACCTGCTTGGATATATGAATAAATGCAAAGGATAATTGATCCTAGTATTATCAAGCATGGAATTTAAACATATGATAATGGAAGAGCTATTCAATGGACACTATGAAAAATAATATCAATTTAGAAGGAAATGTACCAAAATACTCGATTTATCTACCATATTCCCATGGCTAAATGGGTGTTCATCCTAGCTCTCATTGCTAAGAAGTATAGAGACATTAGGGTTTACACTAATTTCCATAATCTAAACAACTCATACCCTAAACGTAATTATCCAACACCTTTTATTGATCATATTATTAATGAATGAAATCTTCTCCTTCAAGAGATGGATTTTCTAGTTATAACAAAATTCAAATCCCTAATTAGGATCACCATAAGACCACCTTTGTCTACTACTAGGTTCCATTTTATCATTTATATATGTAATTTGGTCTTATAAATGTTGGAGCTACATTCCAATGACCCATGCGTTATGTTTTGTGTGATATCAAGCACAATTTGGAGGTTTATATAGATGACATAACTATTCTTTTTAGGAAGAGATTTTAGCATTCATCCCATTATTGAGATTTTTTTGAAACATGTTATTTCTAGAAAATTTGTTTAGTTTTGCATGAGTGCATCCTTTTTATTGTGTTTGGTACAAGGCTTGGATTCATTTTTTTCCAAATATATAATTATGGTGGATCCCTTTAAGCTTGATTCTTTATTCACCTCCCTTATCATCAATCCATCAACCATCTAAGGAAGGGTGAAATTATTGTGAAGTTTTGTCATTGATTATGTTGAGGTTGCAAAATGTTTTATGCGGCTTATGAAGAAAGAAGTTTTGTTTCAATGGGATGAATATGCGTAATGATCTTTTGACTATTTGGAAAAATACCTTCTGTTATCCCCATTGTTGAGTAATTCATAATACTCTTCAGACTATTTGGCTCTCGTGTATATTGTGATAGGTATCAATGTATTTATAATCAAGCATAGAAATACTTGATTATCATTGAGATATTTTATCATTGAATGTTAGATTTTATTTTGTGGTTTTAACTAATCATTAGGAGATAAAATATCTATTTAGTATCATTAACACTTTGTACTATCAAGTGTTATATTATGTTTTGTAGTGGTGTCTAATCATAAATAGATTTGATTTTGTTGTGGTGTCTAACCATCAGGAGGTTGATAATGTCTTAAATGATAGCCATATTGGAACATGTGAGATCAATTTTCTATGTTCAAAACATCCTAGAAAAGTTTACACATAGGGTACGTCTAGCCCTTAATATTTAATGACTTGTTGTAGCTACTAGAAACCCCTCGAAACATTTTCCTATATTTAAATTTTGGAGCCTCCTTTGGGTCATATGAACTATAATTTTTAGTTATTAAAGTCCTCCTTGGTATTACTTTTCTAACTGTCAAATCTTCTATGAATCTCAAGTGTCGCAACTACTTTCTCTCACATTACTAGTTTGTGATGCCCTCAATTGTGTACTCCTCCCAAGAAGTCATTGTGCACTTCATGATGATAATCACTCCATGTCACCAATGACTTCGCACTTCCTAATGACATAAAATGGGCACTTTTTCATGGTAGTGATTGCACAGGACCTAATGGAAGTAATTGTGCATGCCTTGACAATAGTGATTGTGCAACTCCTTGTGACAGTTAGCTATTCAGTTTTTGTAGGTAGCCAATTGTGAACTTGTTGATGATAGAAATTTCACAATACCTTTGGATAACTGGTGTGCATCACTTGATGATAGTTTGTTAACATTTTCTAAAGTAGGTGTTGCCACAAGTGGTAATTAATTAACCCTTAGCTTCTAGATTTCCAACATGCATGCACAAACCTTAACCCTAATTACATGTGCGTTCACCTATATAAGAAGCTATCCCGAAGCTCATTCTCACATTCATATTTGGAGCTCTGTACATTTCTTGGGCACAAGGGGCTTTTGGTTTCTATTGTGTCATTACTCCATGAAAACTTTTCAGTGGTCGCTTTTGTTCACGTTTACTTTTGCTTTTGTCGTTTTTGATTTCACAAGTATTTTTTTTTTTTCCTATTTTTACATTACAAGTTTTACTTTTGATATTTTTAGCTTTGCATGTGTCGTTTATCTCTTGCATGCTTTGTTTCTAGTGTCTCTTCATATTCCATTGCATTCCAGTAATCATTGTGGATGAATATATTATTACATGTTAGCCCTCTCATTCTGATTGTTATCCTTGCTTGTTGTTGTTCAATACTTAGCTGAAATTCAAGCTGATTTGCATCCCCATCTCTTCATCTATGCATTTCTCTCTTCTAATCAGTAGATCACAAGTCTTGCTCACTACTATTGTGACATGTAGACCTCCTAAGACTTGTCTCTCTTCAACTGTACACTGTACACATTGAGCAAGAAGTAGTGCTTCTCTTACTCAATGTGCTTGTGCATTGCACAACACGTAGCCTCAATTGTGCATTGGATACTTCCAGCCAATAGTATATAACCCCCTATCCACTACTGATGAAAAATACAAAATAAGAATAACCTCTCTCCCAACAACTGTGTAGTGCACAGACCTAAGGCCTAGATCTCCAACCTTGCCTCATGTTGATCCGTCATGCATAGTATCTCCTCCTTTCTATTTCATAGTGCACACTTTTAGTGATCAGTCAAGTCACCTTGCCTTAAGTATACACTCTTGTGCTCATAGCTTGCACAATTTTCCCTCACAGTGACTGCTTTTTGTATTTGATAGTTTGATAGAGTAAGTAATTTCTGTGGAACTAATTTTATGTCGCCATGAGTGCATATATACTTCGAGGTGCTACATATGTAGAGAATATCGGTTTCTCAACTTCCTCCAACGTGATGCCTCTAGTCACATGGAAATAACCATCCAAGGAGGCTGCTGAAAGTGGTACCGAAGATGTCATGGAAATTTCTAGTGCAAGAATGCCTATTATGTCAAATACAAAGTCTTTCATTGAAAATTCCACTACCATAACATGGCATAGCATAAAAGAGGCCTTGAATAAGAGAAAGTTCATAGAGGATTTAGAATATAGAGATATTTACATTAATATTAGGAGATCTAGGTTCCACGAGGTCACTTGTAGATATCTGGTTCTATCATTTGTAGAATAAATTGGATGGATATTGCAGGTTCTATACTTCAAGACCATATATTTTAAGTAGTGCAAGTGGGCAAGATCTTACCACATATCAGCCACATAATCTTCGCTCATAATACAAATTGTTGAGCCCAGAGGAGTATCTAATTCAAATTTCTATGTGGATTGGTCTCATTTGAAGACAAAGGACATGATGAGGTCATGGTGAGAAGAACCAACAAAGTTTTTCAAGAATCCAGATGGAATATATAGGAAAAGTTCACTAGGGAAAGTTTATCAATAGCTCATGGCCATGCGCTACATACTATATGGGCGAGAAAGCGCTAAATTCTGTGAGGAAGGATGGATTTATATTCTTTACCCAATTGTTTTAGAAGGGAATATCTTTAACTGGTCATATATACTTGTGTAACAACTGCAGATTAATGTGGAAAAGGTGAAGAAGTAATCACAGGGAAAACAACCTCAATTCAATATGTCGCCTACTTGTTCGATGGAATTTTTGCTTGTAATGAGTTCCCATGTACAGAGTGAAATGGGCCATAAGACAACTTCCTATCAAGATCTATTGTAAGCTATTATCAGAAGTCAATTATAGAGGGGTATATGACATATTGGTTGAGCACTTCTTTTCCACACTATATGAGATGATCTTTGAAGTTGAGGAGTCTTGAGTAACTAATGAGGGTAAAGAAGCAATTATCAAGATAGAAAATTAGTTCACTTCTCCTCAAGGCATAAAAAACAGAGTTTTCAGTTCCCAAATACCTCCACATCTCATTCCAAGGTATGTGACCAACAAGGTGATCATGCAAGAGATTGGATATTATTTTTGCACATGCCAGTCCCAGTTATTACATAAGAAGAATAAGTCACCTTGGCCTCTCTTTCCCTTTTAAGTAGGGTCATGCAAACTTAAGAATATGAAGGCAATCAAAGTAGAACTTCAAGAAATTAGTCATCTCAGGTATGGTGAAATGTGCTTCAATCAATATTGTTAATTTGGTAGCTGAGGGACAAATTCCCTCTATTGGGAAGTCTTCCTTATCCAGAGAAGCCCCTACTAGCCCTTGGAAAAATTTATTTTGATTAAGGAAAAATAATATTTTTAATGAGAAACCCACATGTGCACAAAAGTACAAGTTTGCATGTGCAAGCTAATTCGACCCCTTTGGTCACATATAAATAGGCCTCTTGTCACATCATTTTGGAACATATTTAACACATCACATCTTCTCTTAGATTGGTTCGATTACTTCTGAAATTGCAAGTTCCTTTCACACATGCAAAGGAGATAGAGAGTCTTTTATGTTCATCAAAATTCATCTTCTATTTTTAGACTTTGACCAAGATTGACCAACCTTTGATTTTGTTTGAATTTGACTTGGAAAATCTTTGTTTTGGAAGGTTGAATTATGTGGGAGAGAGATCAAACTTTTCTAGGTTGTTTGACCATCATTGACCACAAAATTTGATTGAAGTTGATCGTAGTTCTATGGAGGTTTGACCACAAGTTCCACATCTCCTTTGACCTACTTTTTATTGACTATTTTTGTTGGTTTTAATCGATCTTGGAAGGAAACATACTTTGACTATGGACCAAGCTTTTTTAGAGGCACTTTAATCATGGATTTTTGACTAGTTAGGGCATCTTTGACTAATGTTTATTGTTGCTTACGCTGACCAACAATAGTAGAATTTGACTAGGACTAAATTTGAAAATATTTCTCTCTTTTGGTTTGGATATTTGGTAGTGGATTCGAATGGTCAATGCTTTGATCCTTTGACCCATTTTTGATGAATTTGAACATTGCATATATCTGCTAAACATTTGGTGACAATCTATTGATGGTATTGGATGCCACCAACATATAGGGGAGATCTAGTATATGAAGTCCCAATTAGACCTCACATCATTTGGTTTAGAAGTGCCACACATAAGAAAAGGAGAAAGACTTGATGAATAACTTGCAAATTAGTTCACAAGATAAACAAAAATCATGCAAGAATACATAACACACAATCAAATAGATCCATATCTAAAGAAATGAAATAGTTCACTATATTTCATATGTATTACATTGACATATATCATAGACATATAACTAATAGTCTTACTAGATTCACGATACATGCATGAAAGTTTAATGGGTTGAAGAGCTTTTGCTCATTAATGAAAGATTCCAAGAACATTGCTACATCGATGAAACACTAGCTCAAATAGTGTAACATGAAGCTACAACTTTCTTCTCAAAATAATGACTTTCTCTCCTATGCAACACTAGAGAAGCCAAGGCCGAATCTCTAAGAGTCCAAGCCCTTTGTTTGAGTTATGAGGACCGATTTATAAAAAATGATAATGACCCTTGAGTTTCCTTATGATTTTTTAACTTCTATGACTTATGGACATCCAATACGACTCTTCACATTCTATGTATATCTATTGACATTCCATATGTGTCTAATTAGACAAAATATCCTCATAGAGGAGAAAGAGACAAATCAATAGCTTCAACATGGAGTTCATTTGTGATATATGATTTCCATTGTTTGAACTCTACTGCTATGATATTAAATCAAATTGGTAGCACCACAACATATCACATATTCACCTCCAACACCTCTGACAATATGGATTTGGAGTTGGATTGTACACTATTCCATAGCTAGGATAATTTCATGTGAACTTTGGCCAGTGCAATTGCATAATGTAGAATATTGTTCTTAATGATTTCCAAGCCTTCCTATCATGTCGATTTCTTGAATTTCTCTATAAAATTATTTATCTCCCACATGATTCCTTCCTTTCCTCTTATATTTTGAAGTGAACCAATAAAACTAGGATTATGTGCTTCTATGCGAGGGACTCCAAACTGCTATGCAGCTGACCATATGTAGCTACGTTGTTAGTCGGCTATTCGCAAAGATGAGTGTAAATCTAAGTATGAAGACTTGAATGTACTCCATCCACCTCAACAACAATTTTATCCTTCTTGATCAACCGCTATGGAACATCTAGATAGTACTTGACACCCCAATCCTTATTAGATCTACAAATTTTTTTGCAACCTTTAGGAGCTTTTGTATCTCTTGAGCCTTCTTCTATATATCGACTAGGGGTACCACTAGCTCATGAAAGAGAATCATTTCTTTATATAATTGTTCGATGATCTTGCACATTGGCCTATATTGGCCTCAATTGCTCAAGTATAGCTAACTATAACTCCACATTACTAAAACTGATAGAAGACAATCATTGATTCTCTATAGTGAAATGATCTGCCTATCGCTTTGTCGTAGCTAACTACTTTCTCAACCATGAATTTTCACTCATCAGATATTTTGAGTTTTTTGTGCTTTGGTTGCTAAAGCAACATTTGGTGCCATGACTACTCAGGGGTCTCTCACGGTATTAACTATTATCACCTACTCTATTGATGTCGAGACTAGATGATCATGATCATTTGGGAAGTATGGATGCCTTTCATGCACAATCATTTCTTCAAATGGTCAAAGGTAACATTTCATACATTCATGATCCTATCATCTAGTGGAGGGGAAATTTCCATTTCGCTGAATGGTAGATGGTCATCAGTAAGAGGAGGTTTTGATGGAGTACCTGACTCATCTACAATAGGTTCAATAAAATCCTCTTCTTCTAATTTTTCTTCCATCTCTTGGGCCATTTATTATTCCTCTATTATATATACAACTTCCTATCATGAACACTTCTATTATTATGCTTCTTATGTCCTTCTCCAATATCCTTCCTTTACTGCATTTTTATGTTTAAGCATGTCACATTGCTTCCTATTTCTATGAGTGTTACATTTATGGTTTGTGCTCTTCCTCTTGTTTCTTATTTGCCTCTAAGGTACCTTTGCACATTGGATCAACTTTAGACTTTATCCTACACTCTTCCACTATATCATGCTTGATATTATTGCTTGGTGTTATTGTTTTCACTTGAGTAGCTATTACCTGTTGCGCCTCCTCCATCTGCATTCATTGATACATATGGAAAAGTGTATTGTATCTTATCGCAATGCTTCCTGCACACCTTTCTAGGATCATACCTTTGAAAATTCAATTTCCCAAAACGAAGATGCTTGAGTTCTTCAATTTCAGGCTCAACTGCCTTAAGGCTCTTTAGCTCATAAAGTCCAATCCAGAAAGGAACAATGGGACAAGGAGCCTTTTTCCTCCTATGGAGCTTTGCACACAGTCCATTATTCAGCTGATATCCTACCTCCTACAAGACCACCTTGTTGGTCACATACTTAGGCATGAGGTGATGGGTTGTCTGGCATCTAAAACATCTAATGCATGTTCCTTGTCATGAGGAAAACCAGTTTTAATTTTCATACAGTGCCTCCATTACCTAATCAGTCATGCAAGGAGGATTAATATCATAGATCATGTTGTAAAGTATTGCAAAGAAATTCTCTACCATATTTTCATAAACTCCTCAGAAACTCATCTTTGATAATAGTTTGCGATGAAAATAGACAAGTGGCTTTTCATGTGGGGTCCAATTCCATTTCATGCTTGTGAAATCATACCAAGTGTAGATCCCATATAGTAGGTAAGTTGAGATATATATTTATAGTTCTTTATTTTCTTTTAATGTTGCTTTGGCCTACTGCACATGACAATGTAAGTCATAAGAAATGATATTTTCTAATTGAAAACTCTACCTCTTGTAATGACCAAGTTGAGAAGGAAGATCCAATTCTCCTCAAAGTGTTCTTCCTTTTTCCTCCAATGTAATTTGTAACACAATGCTATGAGATACTAATAAAAATTTCTCAAAATTCTTGTGAGGTATATTGCACTTGGCCTCTAATGGAGTCCAGCAGGCTCTTGGCACTATGACTCGATGTTCTCTTTGTTGTTGATATTTTCCCATGTTGCATTGAACTGAGTATTTACATATTCTCTTGGATTTACCATCTTATAATAAGATTGCATGTGTTGTATATGGTAAGTGGAAATATCCTTATTCCTTTCACTGTACATGACCAAATTTGTGTTTTCCATGTGTAACAAGACCCATTCAATCGCTTCGACACAAGGCATCAATGGGAACCTACATGCAACTCTATGTTTTCTGGACCTTTTTATGTTGATGTAAACCTCCCTATATTCCAAATTTTTAGGGAATTAATTTTGCATGAAAGTATCCTTAATGTCTTTCCATTATAATTTGAGAGATTTGTCTATAAAGCATTGTGTATCTAAAATAATAGGAACTGTGGGCTTCACAATTTCCACTACCTCCTTAGTAATTTACTTTGAGGTTTATTTTGAGATAGTTAAATGGGTAGTAGGAGGAATTGTTGTAGTAGGGGATGAGAGATCAATATAAACTCTATCTGGAACACCTGTAGGTGGAAACTCACTCATGGTGAACAAGAATTAGTTTCAATAAATTCCCTATCTAATACATGCATACTTTTTAGAAGACAATGACAAAGGGAAAATCAGATCTAGCAAGGAGAACAAGCCTATCAATGATGATATGCACTGACTTAATTAGCATTGGAAGTGAAAAATATATCATGACAAGAGGAGGGTGGATGTAGGAACCACAATGGATAGAGATGGCCAACTTGAGGCTTGATGATGCATTGTGCACTCAAGGAGAAAAAGGGAGAGGATGGAAGAGCACAGGGCATAGTCTCAAGGCACAAGGAGGACACACTGAAGCTTATGAGTGCACTAAGCGCTCTAGAGAAGACAGTGAGGGTGAATGGCACATAAATAGTTGGAAATGGGGTAGAGCTTCATTCTTGTTGATCCATTTTTTTCTTAAGAGAGAGACAACTTATTTCTGGACTCAATTTTCAAGAGGAATGTATCCTTAGTTCTCTAGAGTGCATTCTGAAGCGAGACTTGGTCCTATGGGCATAGCTTCCCAAGAAAACAAGGATCTAGCTTACAGAAGTGCGCTCAAGCTAGAGATGGGCTCAAAATATGCTAAATGATAATCGACAACAAGTTATGATTATAATAATAATGAGAGGAAGGGTATGGAAGTGTTTATAGGCTCTGTCACAAACATGACCAGAATAAGAAAGGTCATGGAATGCGAAGAGTCACAAGAAAAAATACTTGTGATAGCAAAATGACACTTGTAACAAGAAGAATGGATGAAAATTCCACTAAATAAAGTGAAACGAAATGAAATGCGAGCAAGGAAAACAAAAGCGATAACAAAAATAACAAAAGAAATTAAGAAAAGAAACATGCAAAACTTACTTGTGATCATGATTGAAGAGGAATATCCTTGATGCAAAGAAGCGTGCTCAACCCAAAGTGATGAATGATTATGATAATGAATGATTGTTGGGCTAGTTATAGAGAGACTTTACATGCAAAGAACAATCTTCCATTCCCACCACTTGTCGATCGATGAGTTAGTTAGTTGCATTAAGTGGAGTGGGTTCCTATTTTCTAGGAGTATGCCCAACAAGCCAAAGGAAGGGCGCATACATGAAGAACAAGAAGGTGCAGCCACTGTTGCTAAGGAATCTGCTACAACTAGGAGAAAGAGGGTGCAATTACTCAGAGCAAGGAGTGTGTTCACCTTGCTGACTAGGAGTGCACTTTACTATTTCAAGAGAGTGTGCCAACTAAGAGTTAAGAGTGTTCTTTTTCTTAAGGAGGGTGTAGTTTCAACCAACAATGGCCTTTTATAACTACTAAGTTAGGAAAATGTGCTTTCTCTAGAGGAAACATTGTGCTCTTCTTGATTTTGTGTGTTATGTATGCCTAGTGAACAAAGCTAGCCACTGAATTAAAGAAAGCTAACGCTTTTCTATCTTAGAAAGATAACTCAAGTGTTCCTAAAGATAGGATGACGACACTTAGGAACATCATAAGGATAGTCGATGCTCAGAAAAAACATGACAAAATAATGAGGCAACACAAGATGACTTGAAACGATAGTTCATGTAGGCTCCAAAATTGAGTTAGGAAAACAATTTGGAGGGTCGTTGTCACAATGACAACACTTGGTGACACAATGGAATAAATCTAGCTTCTCTATTTAGGTCTTAACTTTGCACATATAACATCATCCCTTTGGGAAGTATTTATTCACTCGATAGATTTGTTTAGCTTCCTCATTCAACTCAATTATAGATATAGTATCTTTTATTCGTTGACTCAGTGAAAGCCATCACAAAACTTACATCTCACAATTGTTTTGATCTAGAAGTGGGTAATATAAATGAGGAGTTAAAGATAATTAGAGTATGATTTTTCATCTCTGGTGTTGCTCCGTTGCTAGCAAGAATGTTCAGTACCCTGACAAAGTCACTACAAGAAGCACAAGCATCACTTCGTTTCTAGTGAGCTTGTTCAACACCCCGATGAAGTTACTTACTTCACCTCTCCATGTAGGAAGCCTTTCACTTTTCACATTTTATTTTATTTTGTTTAAATAATATGCATAGGCACTTATTATTTACTGTTATGCAACCAACTCACAGAAAAGCTAGATCAACAATTTAAAAATTATCCTCTTCGATGGGAAAACCTCCTTTACATTAGATAAATGAACAATTCTTGGCTGATGGAAATGACAATACCTTCTTTGTATATACAGGAGTATAAGGGGTCACAATATAATATGAGCATAGATAACAATAATAATGTAAGAGCAAAACAATAACAATAGTGGGCTTCTATGGGGCACAAAAAAAACAATATGGGGGCTACATGGGAACAACAATAACAATAAGGGGGATACACTAGTTTTATAGAGACCTAACATGCCCCTCTCCTTCAAAAAAGTTTTTTACTCAATTCTTGAGTAGTTATGGATGCTTTTGTATAAAATTCTCATCCTCCCATGTGGAATCTTTAGCAGGTAAGTTCTTCCACTTAATGAGATACTCTAAAATTGATTGATTCTGCAGCTGTCGGGTTCTTGTTTCTGTGACTACTTTAGGCTCAAATATGATTTTTCCTACTTCTTTAAGTTTTGGAAACACTATTGAACTGGAAGCTTGTCACCGATAACCATCTTTAAGCATGAACTATGGAAAATGGTCGTACTCGAGAAGATGTAGGAAGCTACAATTTGCATGCCATAGTACTAGTATTTTGTAACACCTTGTAAGGACTGAAGTACTTGGGTGGCAATTTATTATCCTTCTTAGCTTTCTTGAGAGAAATTTGTGTGTATGGTTGTATCCATAAAAATACCCAATCAACCACATCAAAACTTCTTTCACTGTGATGCTGATCTTCCTGTTGTTTCATTTGATTATGCGACAAAGTGAGGTTATCCTTTAAAAGTTGGAGAACTTGTTGTTGATGCTCGATGTGATCTTCCACTTCTTGAACCTTAGAATTTTCTCTTAAAGGTAATGTGATGGATGGTGGAGGATATCCATAAAGTTCCCTAAATGGGGTCAATTTTTCTATAGTATGGAAGGAAGTGTTATACCACCATTCAACTAGAGGTAACCACTTGACCCATTGTGTTTGTTTATAAGATACACAACAACAAAGATATCCTTCCAAACATTTGTTCACTATCTTCGTTTTCCGATCAGATTGAGGATGATAAGATGAGTTATGAGCTAATTAAGTACCAAGTCAAGAAAATAATTGCGTCGGAAAAATTTATAGTGAAAATGGGATTTGTCACTTACTATAATCTTTGGATTTCCATGAAGCTTTTGAATTGTTTCATAAATGAAGTAGCAACTGTATTGGATTTAATAGGATGAGATAACACAAAAAAGTTTTCATACATGGTAAGTCTATCAATGACCACCATGATGAAACTCTTTCCTTTAGACTTGGGTAAACCTATGATAAAATCCATTGAGACTCCCTCCCAATGCTGACTTGGAATGACTAAATGTTGTAATAGACTCGTGGTCTTAATTTCTTCAAATTTATTTTGTTGGAAAACCAAATATTCTCCCAAAAAATTTTGACTATCACTTTTAAGGCCATCCCAAAAAAATTCCTTCTTGACCCTATGGTAAGTTTTTTAAAATCCCGAGTGCCCTCCTAAGGGAGAGGTGTGCAATTCCAAAAGAATATATTGTTTGAGTTGGGAATTATTACAAAGATATAATTGATCTCTGTACCATAATGAATCATTTTTCCAGCTAAACATATGATATGTACTGGGATCTTGATGAAACTTTTGAATGAGTAACCACACCTCTTCATCATTCTTCCATTCATCCCTTGCTTTGGTTATTCACTCAGGTTGGATAATAAAAATGGCACAAAGCAATGCTTCCACATCCTCATCCTTTCTTGAGAGTGCTTATGGAACAACATTTTGATTCGCTTTTTTGTAGATAATTTCAAAGTCATAACCCAACAAATGTTTCACCCATTTTTGCTACTCTTCTAAAGATAATTTTTACCTTGAAGTGTCTTCCCATTAGGTAAGGTCGCCATTTATTTAGTGCATGTAGTATTGCCAAAATTTCCTTCTCATAAATAGGTTTGTGTGAATACTTTCCTTTGATTGAACAACTTTTAAAAGAAATGGGTCTTCCTTCTTGCATTAAAACAACACCAATTCCACTTCCTGAAGCATAGCATTCCACAATAAATGTTTTTATGAATTTTGGCATAGCTAAGATTGGTGCTTGGCACATTTCCTATTTAAGATGTTCAAAGGAATTTGTTGCTTCTGGAGTCCAAGAAAATTCATATTTCTTCAGTAATGATGTTACAAGTGTCGCTATTATCCACGAAAATTTGTTGCACTTGGTCTTGTAATTTTGATATATCATTATGCCACCTTTTAAACCACACATGTCGCCTTTTAAACCATACATGTCACCTTTTAAACTGTACATGTCACCTTTTAGTTCATATTTGGTTTCTCTTTGTGAGAGTGAAATTTGTTGCACTTGGTCCCATAATTTTGATATATCATGTTGCAATTCTTCCTTTTCATGCATCATAGTATAGATTTTTGAGGGCTTAATGGGTGTAGAATTATTTTCATTAGGAGGAATTTTAGAAACCAATACTGATATCCATACTTCAATAGGTCTTTTGAATCAACTCAAATTTATTTTTCAAACAAATGTTATGCAACTTAAAAAAAAAATCACACCTTTTTCTTGATTTTAGGAGATCGATCTTGAAATGGTTGTAACTCTGTAATTTCAGATATCCAAGTTTTGAAATTTATTTCTATGGTATTTCTCTGAGTCTTCTTTCCAACCACAAACTTATGATTGAGATTGGATTCTTCAAGAAATAGTTATGCCAAATCTCCCATGATGACCTAATTATGGACTGGTTGAATAGATTGAAGCTGTACGAAATGCTACTTGTCTATGTTTCAACCTTCAGCCTTGAAATTGATACACGAAAAACTGAAGTTCCTGTACTTTTAGCCACTATTTGCAGAATTCAAATCTGATGCCTGAAACAAAATTTATGACAATTTTCCCTAAGTCAAATATTTGAGATTAAATTATGGAGCCTGTAAAAACCCTAACTTCCTCATATCATATCTCCAAAAATATAGCGAATCAAGATCCAATTTTTTTACACGAATTTCTACAAGATTTTGCCTCCACATGGTAATTTCTTTTTATTTTGTCTCATATAGAAAAAATTATAGTGGAAATTCCACGATGACCTCTTTGAAGAAGTGAAACCCTATAATCCAAAGCTCCAATACCAAATGTTATGAAACCAACTCATAGAAAACATAGATCAATGAATTAAAAATTATCCTCTTTGAAGGGGAAACCTCCTTTATATTACATAAATGAACAATTATTATATGATACAAATGACAAGACCTCATTTTTATATATAGGAGTTTAAGGTGTCACAATATAATCAGAGTTGTTGGCTTTAGGGGTCTTGACCCAGGTTCAGAGTTATTCATGCCAACCAAGAAAACCCTAACTACTGGCCCTTTCGATAACAGCCTGCAGAGCACAAGCTGCAGTGTCACCTGAAGTAGTATTGGGGGATGCTATAACCAAGTTTCTGCATCTAGGGACATGTGATAAGTGGTTCTTAGGCTCTGATAGTTCAAATCTACCTTCTCATAGATCGATATTCTTTTAGGGCTTGTTACGTTAACAAGGGTGAAATGGCCTCTAGACCTTTGCGAAGGTCTACAATCAATCTTTGCAGACCTTAAATAGACAATGTATCCACTTTCACACATCAATAAATAACCTTAGAGTTGATTTTGCGCTAACCAATTTATCAAAAAACGTAGTAGAAATAGTCCTTATCTTCGCAATTAGATAACTACTCAATTCATGCATACATAAGATATATTCAGTGGTTTCGCGCAACATTTATTCATTATTCCATAGAAAACACATTATAGGTGACAATTCATTACATAAACATAACTCAACAAAAATGCTTAGATTGCACAATAATTCTTTAAAATTAGTCCTTATTCAATTCCAACATTTAAATTACAGACTTCTCCGCCCTACGCACTCAGCTACAGGGGTTCATGCACTCAGCTATGAACTAACCAAGGCCTCCTGCACACTCAGTTGTAGGAGACTTCCCGTTCTTATCTAAGTACAAGAAGTAGAGCCTTCCTGCCTTAACACTCGCCCAAAATAGCCTCTCTTGTGAATCTTCCTTATCAACTACTACTTCTAGACTCACTATGACTCAAATATATAGCCTTCTCAAAACAATACCATGGTCCATAGTCTGTGGACCATGGGTGAGTCTCAAAACCAACTTATCTACTTATCCAAACAAAGGGATAAGACATGTTTGACTCCTATCTACCTATGCGCTCCGCATCCACATTTCGTGGAGACTACATCTTTTACAAAAATTTATACAAAACTTGAGTTAACTACCACAAAATTGACCCTGGGGACCCTATCTCAATAAGCCCCCAACACAAAGATCGTGACTCATCCTTGAGTCACTCAGCTGACACCATGATCTTTCTGCATAGACCACCGAGCTTAACCTACAATACTGCAACCTCAAGAGCACTCTGTGCCACAGCCTGCTACACTTCTTCGACCAATTTTTCTATTTCCGAGCCCTACACTACTAGGGGCATTGTCCGCTTCTTGTACTGTAGCACCTTTAGCTTTTCCTAAAGTGACAGAGTAAGCTGGCAAGCTTCCTCTAGCCATGACTGTAATCTGGCTGTTAGAAGAGCCTCTTTCCTCTGCAATTATTCTGCTTGTGCTTTCTGCTGCTTTCCTTCCTGTAGCTTTGCGAGGTGTTGTGCTGGCATCAACGTGGGTGTAGTCACTTGGACCTCATCATACTTCTGTTGTGTCTCACAGACATCAATGTTCAACTTCTACAAGTTCGGGTCCTCTTGCAGATTTTTCCATAATTCCATTCCTGCATCGAACATCGTTGTGCAGTCGTTGGCTGTGGCATCCAAGGTCCTCATATTTTCCTCAATTTTTTCTCCGCGCTGCTCCAAAACCTCTGGCAGAGTTGTTGGTTACAACTTCAACTGCAGCTCAGCTATCTTCATCTGGAAATCAAAGGTAACCCTTCCAACCTCTTCCTTTGATGCGCGTACTGCGATAGCCAATTTCCTTACTTTCACCGATGCTTTGGCATCCTCTAGGATATTCAATTCACGTACTGACTTTCACGCCTGCTCGATCATTGTCTCTAGGACCTAGCTTCGTGTTTGCATATCCTCCTTTGCCTTTAACACTTGAGTTTTTTCTGCAAACATCTGTTCATTATTTACCTTGAACTCATTGATGATTGTGAGGGCATGCTACTCTCTGATCCGTAACTCATCTGAAACACCTTGTTGCAGTGCATGGAGGGTTTGGAGCAGTAGTGCAGCCAAATTCAGCCCCATGTACTTTACCATACCGATCACAGCACAATTCTCATCTGTTTTTGCGTGAATAGACCCTTCTGGAAATGGTATGACTCTGAGGTCCAAAGTTCGTTCCAGGTCGGCCACTGTTCCACTTCCCTGTGCCAAGCTTCCTTGCACCCCACTCGCTTTCCTGTTGCCTTCTTGAATCCTGTTAGCCTGGATCTGTAGCTCACACAGATCCTTTTGGACACTCCCCAGCGTCTGCATATATTGTTGCTCAAATTGTTTCAACACCTCAGTTGTTGTGTGTCTAACCTTGTCACTGATCTCATCGTGATCACCTTCTGTCATCACCATTGGATCGAGATACATCTGTTTATCAAATTTATGCTTCTTCCATTGTCCAACAGTCTTCTCCTTTCCGCACCTCTTCAAGGTGAAAGGAGTGTGCTGCTCCTCACTACCACCTCCTTCGTGACCTGACAATTCCTACTCATTTGTGTGCTCTAAGGCCGACTTTTCACTTTCTTCTATATCTTGACATTCTTTTTCTTCCTGCACTTTGTCAGTGAGCTCCTTCTTTGCTCATTCTTCCTCCACAACTGCCTTAGGAGAAACTTCATTTTTCTTTTGTTCAGCGAGAGCTCGAGTGACCTTCTGGGTAGCTTCCTTATGTTTCTGCGTAGTAGAGCTCTTTGCACCTTTTCTTGTTCCTACCTCAAGCCCCATGGGCTTGCACCACTTTATTGGCCAATACCCCATGATCTCCTTCATGCCCATCTCAGATACCAAATAGGGCAACTTATGCCATGTGTGCTTAGGGTCCTTTCGCACTCTGATTGACAAATTGTGGAAATTGGCCTTGAACTCCATGTAGGCCGTCAATTGTGTGAACAAGCTTGGGGACAACCTTGGCCTCTAAGTGATAGCCATATGATGGTCCATCTCCATGAGAATCCATAAATTTTTTGACTCCTTCATCCTCGACGGATCCTTTGTAGACCACAACGAGGCGAACTGCGCTACCTCAGTTAAATATTCCTTGTGTGGGGGGAACTGACTATCCTCTGGTAATATCCAAACTACTAAAACAATAGATAATAAAATCCATGCATAATGGAATGACTTGCTCTCCTCCTAAGCTTCCTGGCACTTCCCGAGGAACTCCTTGGATAGATATTTTGCCCAATTGTATTGGACGCCCTTCGCACACTATGCTTCTAGTACTACAAGAAAAAAGGTCATTGGTGAGGGTCATGCCTATGACAAACCTTTAAGGTCCATCACGAATGTCACATATGGTGACAATCCTTACAAAAGCATTGTTATAAGTGTATATAGTGATGGTCCTTTAACGTTTGTCACCAATGCCATTTTCAATGACACTTTTGGTGAGGGTTGTTAAAGGCCCATCACTAATTCTCTCTTTGGTGACACTTTTGGTGAGGGTAGTTAAAGGCACATCACTAATTCTCTCTTTGGTTACACTTCTAGTGATGATCTTTTATTGACCCTCGCCAATGCTCTTTTTGGTTACTTTTGGTGACGACAAAAAAATGTTCATCATCATTGATCATTCCAATGAATTTTTTATAACGCTATGTACCTGTTACTATATTTTTTGTCAAAAGATAATGACTTAAGACCATTGTTGTGGATTCATTTTCATTATGTGTCCAAGGCCATAGGGGTTAGAGTCATTCAATTTGTTAAGAAGTAATTAGTGTGTATCATTTCCCTCAATTAATAAGAGTATAGTTTTCCTATGAGTCAACACATGATTCATCTCTATTAGGTTTATTATCTAGCAAATTCCCTTTAGATAAAGTTCCACTAGTGTGTGTAGGAACTATATTATTTAATACATAGTCAAGCTCTATCAATTTTATTAATGAGAGAGACCTATCACTCCTCAACACTCATGGCACACCTTAACTTAATTTGCCACACACTAACATTCCTTGACACCTCTCATGTTTTGGAACATATTTGTACCTAGAACATCTTGCCATGAGTAGGATTACCAAGCACATGTTCACATGCCCTAGCATGACATAGCACTCCCCTAGCATGTGTTGGCATGCCCTGTATTCCCTATCATTCCGTAGAACACCTTGGCATAATTTTTCATTGAAATACATTAACACTATGCACACATTAGCACTTGGCATGTATTGGAACCTATTATTAGTGTGCCTAGGGTTCCCCTTTCGAAAAAGATAAAGTCTCGACTTATTAACCCTCTTATGTGTTCATTTCCTTGAATTTTATCTTGGTTATTCCTTTTGTTTCCTTGAAACTCCTTGATGCATATTGGAATACTCTAGCACCCCGCACATCTTAGCATGTCTTAGCACCTAACATTTCTTGGCATGTCTTGGTATGCCTTGGCACTATTTGCCACATGCTAGCACACCCTGGAACTACCTAGCACACTCTAGCACTTCTTGACATGCTCTGATATTCCCTAGCATGCCTTACTAGTGCTTATCATACCTTGTCACTCCCTCCTTGGCATGATAGTTAGCACTCATTGACACTCCCTGACACACCCTCATATTAATTCACTTCCATGCATTTTGACCTAGTGATCAGTTGTGTTTTCCTTGTACTCCCTAACACTCCTTAGCATTCATTTACACTCTCTATCACACCTTAGCACTCTTCAACATGTTTTTCCACTTCATAGAATGCATCACGCTCTCTGACACACATTGGCACTTGGTATGTGTTGGCACTTAGAAAGTGTTAGCATGGTTGGCATGCATTGAGATTACTTGGTATGATTTGGAATGGTTCAATATTAAAGTATTTGAGATCAATTATTGGAAAGTAAATGAGAAGCAACAAGGAAGATTTGGCACTTAAAATGCACTGAAACTTGCACTTGGCACCTATTGGTACCTAGTGTTGGTGTGCCTAGCATGCCCCTCATGGAAAGGGTAAATCTATGACTTATTAAGCCTATTATGTGTTCATTTCCTTGTAGTTTAACTTGTTTCTCCCTTTTGTTGCCTTGATAGTCCCAGACATGCATTGTCACACCCTTGCACATCTTGTCATGCCTTAGCACTTGGCACATCTTAGCATGTTTGACATGCCTTCGCACTATATGGCACATGTTAGCATGCCCTCACATTCCCTAACACACCTTGGCAGTCACGCCCTCACAACTAGCATTACATTTTTGCATGACTTGGGAACCTTACATTCACTAGAACACCTTGGCACTCCCTAGCTGTCATGCCCTCATAGATAGCCTTACATTTTTTGCGACTTGGGAACCCAACCAATTCATTAGGAAAACAATATTGTTCCCAAGCCAAAGTCTCCCTTTATTTGAAATTTCTTTGTCCATACCTTATCACAACCACAGGCTTGCCTCCTGCAAGTCCTATTTTGAACTTCTCCTAAAACACTTCATCCTTGGGGGTACACCTAGAATTCATTGACACTCCTTGGCACACACTCTTATTCGTTCATTTCCAAGCATTTTGACCTCCTTGTCCCTTTTGTTCCCTTGGCACTCCCTAACAATTCTCAACATCCATTGACACTGTCTACCATGTGTTAGCATGCCTTTTCTTTCCTTGGCATGCCCTTACACTCCTTAGCTATCATGCCCTCACAACTACCATTACGTTTTTTTAGACTTGAGAGCCCAACCAAGTCTTGCCTCGACTACAACACCTTATCCAAGCTACAGTTACTACAACTAGACTATGTCTTGTTCACCTAAGAATTTCCTATAACAAATATTAGGCTACTCATGTCTAATCTCAACTCATCCCACTTAACAAGTTACCAAGTCAAGGCTCATGTCCAACCATGGCCATAAAACGGCTAAACAACATAGTTTACTTCTTGACATGCCATGAAACCTAGAACGCATAACATTCCCTTAGCAATATGTGGTGCATGTTAACATCCCTTTCATTTATTGGCATGTTTTTGACTCCCTAGCACACCCTAGCACTTTGTGAAATACCCTGGCACTCTAACATGCCTTGAAACTGCCTGACATATAACCTTGTCACTCCCTTAGAACACTTGGAACTCATTGACGCTCCCTATCACATACTCTTATCTATTCATTTCCATGCATTTTGAACTAGTTCTCCCTCGTGTTTCTATGGCACTCCCTGACACTCGCTAGCACAAATTGGCACACCCTAGCACCTGGCACATCTTGGCATGTTTCCCTGGCACTCTAGCATTCCTTGCCACAACCTAACATATCTTGTCACTCCCTCCTTACCACACCTAAAACTTACTAACACTCCTTGTCACACACTGTTATTCATTCATTTCAATATATTTAAAACTATTTATCCCTTTTGTTTCCTTGGCACTCCATAAGACTCCCTAGCATGTTCACACACCCTAGCACCTATCACATCTAAGCATGTTTCCCTGGCCTCTAGCATGCCTTAGCACATTTGTAACTCATTGACACTTCCTGTCACAAATTCCTATTTGTTCATTTGCATGCATTAAGTTTACCTATTCCTCCCTTGTGTTTCACTGACACTCCTTAACACTTCCAAGCACATGTTGACACATCCTAGCACCTGGCACATCTTGGTTGCATGTCGCCCTACCAATCTAGCATGACTTAGCGCAACCTAACATACCATGTCACTCTCTCCTTAGAACACTTCGAACTCACTGACACTCCCTATCACACATTGTTATTCATTCATTTCCATGCATTTTGACCTAGCGCTCCCTTATGTTTCCATGGCACCCCCTGACACTCCTTTGCATGCATTGGCACACCTTGGGCTTGGTACATGATCTTGATATGCTTCCCTAGCTCTCTAGCATTCCTTGGCACTGCATATCATACCTTATCACTCCCTCCTTAGCACACCTAGAACTTGTTGACACTTCATATCCATGCATTTGGAACTAGTGTTCCCTTGTGTTTCCTTGGCACTTGGTCCTAACACCCCCTAGCATGCATTTGTGCCACACGATCACACCTGGCACATCTTGGCATGCCTTATTATTTGGCTTGTCTTAGCATGCTTAACATGCATTGGAACTTTCTAGCATGTGTTATTACTCCATGGCATTTCCTGGCACACCTTGGCACTCCCTAATTGTCATGCCCTCATAGATAGCTTAATTATTTTTTTCACTTGGCAACCCAACAAATTCATTGGAAAAACAATGTTTTGCCCAACCCAAAGTCTCCCTTTGTATGAAACTTCTTTGACCAACCCCTTATAATTGTAACCATAGGCTTGTCTCCTACGATTCCTATTCTAGCCTTCTCCTAACACAGTTTGTCCTTGAGACACCTGGAATTCATTGACACTCTTTGGCACACACTCTTATTTTTTCTGTTAGCATAAGGAGCTACTCCTAGACTGCAAAAGGAGTAAGCCTTACACGTCATGATTTCATTTCAAAATTTAAAATGGTTTTTTGACTGGTGGGATGGCTTCTGAAGGAGTTTTGAAATGATTGTGTTCCTTTTTAACTTTCATGCATTTGGCAAGCTATGGCAAGCATAAATATCATAAGAAACTGAGTATCTTAAGAAAATCACTTCAACTACATAAACAACCTTGTAACAAACTCTATTTCTTGGCAACAAAAATAGCAATTAGAAAGTAAGAAAACATATAAAGTATTTCACAAATCCTTTATGAAACCTTCACTAACAATTTCTACTTGAACTGATATTATGATTTATAGAAAACTGGATAGTAGATAAGTCATCATTAGATCCTCTTAATGATTTCTCACTCATACTATACTAGCTGCTGTAATTTATCATTTAAAAGATTAAAACATGTTTGACAAGGAAAACAACAACTAGAAATTAAAAACATGTATAAAGTATCCCACAAACACTTTGTGAAACCTTCACTAACAAGTTCTACTTGATCATATATTATGATTTATAGGAAACTAGATAGTAGATAAGTCATCATCAGATCCTCTTAACGATTCTCACTCATACTATACTAGCTACTGCAAATTTATAATTTATAAAATTGAAACAAGTAAATAGACAAACCACACATTATATATAACTTGCATTACAAAATAGTCCAACATGAATTGTAGAAAAAGCTATTTTATTAAGTTGAGTCTTTAGGTGAATCAACATCCCCTGAAATGATATTTACAAAATATATATTTAGAGAGAGAGGCACCAACTCCAACTCTCCTAAATTGGGGGTTCCACTATTTACTTGTTACATAGGTGTCTTTTAGATATTAAAAACATCTCCCATCGAAATGCAACAGAAAGTATAGTTGTAGATGAGAAGAAGAGGAAAAATGACACTTTGCTGCTGGAAAAACTGACTGACTTCCCCTTTTGCTGTTGATTCTTCTCTTTATGGACTTGACTATTAAATGACCATATGGCTTCATTAAATACAACCTTAAATAACCTCTTAACTATCTGATATCCATCCTCCTCCTTATCCATATGTTTATGGGTTGTTGCCTTTCCAAAGCTGGCTCGAAGGTTTCTGCTGACCGCTGTATATTTATGTTAAAATAGGTGCTACCGGAAATTTCGATAATACTTGTAATAGTGAAAAAACTGGAAATGCTTCCGTAATTTCCGGTAGGATCATAATATTTTCACTTCAAAATTTTAATAGAAAATACTCTGAAACACTTGTATATACTTGGATATTATGAGCTTTAATCTTCACTTTCAAAACTTTGACTTAATATGCAAAAATGTATTTTTAAGGAAAATTACTCTTTCATTTCATGTGAGTTGCAGCCTCTGCAAGCTTATCCAAGTTTGTTTTATTTATGCCAGTAGATTTGACCTTGTGATTATGGTTGTTTCTTCTTTGATGATGGTCTCTTTATTTTTTGCTTCTTTTTGGACCTTTCTTCTTTTGGAAGGCTCTGATGTCTTGTCCATGGGAGCTTTACCTCTTTGCTTCCTCAAAGATCTTCTGATTTTTGTAATTGAAGGATCCTCAGTTTGCAACTCTGCATGTTGTTCTTCTATGACCATTATGTCTCTGCGTAGCTCCAACAACTAGTTTTTTTCTTCTTTCTTGTTTTTACTGGTCACTTTATACCATGCTTCTTTCAGCAATTCCTCATCGAAATCAATAGGTTGGTTTTCTTGTTGTTGTTTATGTGCTTACAGAATTTCAGGAAGCACCTACACTTTAGATTTCTCTTCGGCTGCAAGTTTTCCTCTCCAATTTCTTGTGTAAACGTTAGGAAAAGGTCTAATAGGAGGAACCATTTTCATGCTTTTTGTTTTCTGGGCAGAAGAGCTTTCACCTTGCTACTTTTTCTTTTCAGATTCAATAACTAAAGGCTTCTCTTTGCTGCTTCTGGTACCTCTTCTTACACTTTCATTTTCCTTTCTTTTGGAAATTCATTTAGCTAATGTAGCTGATGTCCTTTCTATATGAACCTGTGTTGAAGAAGGTTTAGTAGTTTCTTGGGGTTTTGGTGCAAGTTGGCCTGCCCTGTAAAACAAGAAATGTTCCCAAGTTTGGTTTCTATTTTTTAGTTCTTCTTCAACCAGAACCTTGATAATTGCTTGATGATACAGGCTATATTCTGATGC
Organism: Pinus taeda; assembly: GCA_000404065.3. Lineage (NCBI taxonomy): Eukaryota > Viridiplantae > Streptophyta > Pinopsida > Pinales > Pinaceae > Pinus > Pinus taeda. Next base: position 66,878 of record APFE030208534.1, read on the forward strand.
TTCCTGGTGTGCTTGAATTTTGCCTTCCATTTTGGTTAGCCTCTTCAATATGAAATAGGGAAAATTAAGAGTCCCCATACCTACAAAATGAAAAAGAAACCTCATATGGTAAAGAAATAATATTGTATACCTTCTCTCACAAGTGAGAAAAATCTTAACCAGTTTCATTATTTCTTCCCATTCCTTCTTAAGATAATTGCTAGGAATTCATTTGGCCCAGTTAGGATCTCTATATTCATCTCTAATAAAAGTATTGAGATCTCCTCCTATAATGAGTTGTCCCTTAAACCACTTTTCTCCTTGTTTGGGAAGGTTAAAAGCTTCTGTAATTGACTCTTCTGAAACCTACAATTTGAAACCAAAGATGGTAGCTTCATGTCCATTGAAAGTTTGAGAAAAATCTTGGGCTACACTTTGATGTAAGCCTCCTAACCTAGTGCAGAGTGGATACCATCATGCCTAAATAAACAATATTCTAACACTTGGATTAGCATCAACTAGTTCAGTTCTTTGAGGTTTGATTCTCTTAAGCTTTCCACCTTTCCTAGACTTTGATGCAATTAGCTTGAATTAGGCTGCCTAAAAAATTGGATGTGTTTTTAACCACCTCAATCACTGTCTCCTTTGCTGCACTTCAGAAATTCGAAATGGTGAAATTTCCTCCATTTTCGAATATTTGAGATAAAGTTTTGGTGCAATCTCTTATGCATATGATCCTTCATGATTAAATGAGATTTCATGTCATAATAGACAACATGTAATAGTAATGATGAAGTTGAGTTGCTTTGGAGAGTCTAGCTAATCTACTACAAGTGGCTGTATGAGATTTCTCGCAAATCTCGCAAATTTTCTGCTTTAATTCGGGTTGCACATAAATTCTAGTAGCGCATTATGCAGAATAGAAAGAACGGTCATCCGAATTTAAACATATAGCTAAGACTGACGCTGCAGACATGTTTTAAGTTTGGCAACATGGGTTTATTTAAGATTAGTGGAGTAAGCAATGACTGGCTATGGTTGTGACTAAGACCTAGCTAATTCAATCAACCAAATCGATTAACCACTAACAATTGACTAGACTTAAATTTTGTGACCTATCTAATCATGAAATCTCATGATTTGGATTAAATATTTCACCATCATGACATGTGGACAATAAAAAACGGTTGCATTTTCGGATTTTTTTTTTTAAAACGAGAGACGCTACCAGAAATTTCGGTAGCATCGGTAAATTAAAAAAAAAGGAAATAAAAAAGGAATGAAAAGACTGTCCGGAAAACACGGGAGACTATTTGAACAAGAAAATCGGGCACTACCGGAAATTCCGTTAGCGTTTTATATTTATTTTTTTGAAATTTAAAAATTAATCGTAAAAAGTAAAAAATTTAAAACCTACTCATTACTTAGCCTAGAACTATGCTAACATGTTCATTTCCATGTATGTTGACCTATTTCTTCCTTGTGATGCCCTAATACTCCCTAACATTCCTCAACATGCATTGGCAATGTCCGACATGTGTTAGCATTCCTTTTCATTCTTTGGCATGCCCTGACACTCCTTAGCTATAGTGCCCTCACAAATACCCTTACTTTTTTTGGGGCTTGGGAGCACAACCAAATCTTGCCTTGACTATAACAACTTGACCAAGTCAGAGTTACTACAACTAGACTATGCCTTGTTCACCTACGAACTGACTATAACTCATATTAGGCTACTCAGGTATAATTTGAACTTATCCATCTTAACGAGTTACAAGTTACCATGTCAAGGTTCACGTCCAACCATGGCCATAAAACAACTAAACAACATAATTTACATCTTGACATGCCATAGAACTTGACACATCTAACAACCCCTTGGCACTATGTTGCATGTTTTAGTACCCCCTACATTCCTTGATATTCTTTGGCACTCCCTAGCACTCCCTAACATGCCCTTTGGCACTGCCTAGCATATAACCTTGTCACTCTCTACTTAACACAGCTAAAAATCACTAACACTCCCTATCACACACTCTTATTCATTCATTTCCATGCATTTTGATATAGTTCTCCTTCGTGTTTCCATGACACTCCCTAACACTCCTTGACACCTGGCACATCTTGGCATGCCGCCTTGACACTCAAGCATTCCTTGGCACTACATAGCATACCTTGTCACTACCTCCTTAACACACCTATAACTCACTGACACTCCCTGTCACATACTTTTATTCATTCATTTCCATGCATTTGGAACTAGCTCTCCCTTGTGTTTTAGTGGCACTCCCTAACACTCCTTGGTATGAATTGGCACACCCTAGCACTTGGCACATCTTGGCATATCATTTCCCTAGCTTCTAACATGCCTTAGCACTGCAAAGAATAACTTGTCACTCCCTCAGCACACCTGGAACTCACTGACCATTCCTGTCACAAAATATTATTCATTAATTTCCATGGATCATTTTGACCTAGTGTTCCATTGTGTTTCCATGGCACTTTGTAACACCTCCTAGCACGTGTTGGAACACCTTGGCACTTGGCACATCTTGGTTAGATGTTTCCCTGACAATCTAGCATGCATTAGCACTGACTAACATACCATGTCACTCCCTCCTTAACACTTCTGGAACTTGTTGCACTCCCTGTCACACACTCTTATTCATTCATTTCCATGTATTTTTACCTAGTGCTTCCTTGTGTTCCCCCACACTCATTAACACTCCTTAGCATGCATAGGAACACCTTGGAACTTGGTACATCTTCGAATGCTACACCGGTTCTATAGGATGCCTTGGCGCTACCTAGCATACCTTATCACTCCTTCCTTAGCACACTTATAACTCGCTAACACTCCCTACCACACACTCTTATTCATTCATTTCCATGTGCTCCCTTGTGTTTCTTGGCACTCCCTTGTAACACCCTCCTCCCACATCTACCCAAGCAACCGGCTAGCCAGGATAAACATGTGACAGGAGGCCACTATGATATGATTCAACCTCCTATATCATGTTAAGGAAGTGGAACCAAGGGAAGCACACCATGCATACAATAAACATAAGCTACAGGGCCCTCAGGAAGAAATCCAATACTTTAGACAACTTGCCTGGGGTCCCACTGAACTTTTGGACACCCTAAGGCTCAGTGGCTTCCATGATATAGGCATGAGGGTGACCAAAAACCAAATTCACTCTCACAGGCTTTCCTGCCAACAACTAGAGAGAAAAATTGTTAGTCCTATGCTAGCAACTCTGGGATTTGAGCCACTTTTTTAGGCCCAAAGCCCAGGTCATTGCCCAAAATTGAACCATCTCTTCAAATCAGTAAAATAACATGGAAATGATAGTGCTAAAGAAAATACTTGTTCAAGACCTTGACTGGACTCCTACTAGCCATGACAGGAATTTCGTCAAACATATTCCAAATGTGTAATCTACATGTGTAATTCACATTTCTGAGCATATGGGTCTCATACTTAGCTAAGAATTGCTAAGAATCATTGATTCCTACACACATCAACTGTCATTCCATCCATTAGGTCATAGATACATTGATAATTCAATTATAAGTAAAACCATGATGAGATCCACAAATGGTTTCTGTCATAAAACACATACATAACCAACATAATAGAAGCAAAAAATACTCTTGAAAGTACAGTATATAGACCACATGTAATCTATCAAAATGCTCATATAAATACAAGGGGAAATAACCTTTCCTTAATAATGCAAAATAAAAACACGAGATGAGACTTCCACGTTCGACCGAGCCGTAGAATCGCTGAGTCAAATCTCTATTCAACCATTCACCCCTATGCCATATTCCAAGCATGAATGTGGGATCTCATAGAACACATCAATCAAAAACCATCCAAGGCTTCTAGAGCCCATCCACCTCAACCCATCAGAAAATGATTCCACCTCACGGTCGGACATCATAAAATCATTATCGGATTGGTCTCTATGCCATCCATCTAGGGATCTAGAGCATTTGTTCAACCAAGGCTCCAAAACTAGTAACTCAACCCACCAAGGGCTCTAGAGCATTTTTCGAACCAAGGCTACGTGACTAGTAACTTAACCCAATTAGAGAAGGGGGCTTATGACTTAATTTCATAATATCTAGGGGACCTAGAGGAAGGTAGTGAGAGAAATTGATAGGGGAAACCCCAATAGTGGTGATAAGGGGATTGGGAGTCAAAATATCACAAACTGTAAGCCTTTAACCCATAACCACTAAATTCCCTATCCCTTTAACCCCCAATTCATGATCCCCTAACCCCTACACTCACAGCTCATAACCCATAAACCCCTTGACTCATTAATTCTTAAGACAATAACCCTTTGCTGAGTATATGGAAGTCTCGAACCTGGTCGGATTTGCTTATGTTTAATAAAAGCTAAGTTCTCTTTCTTTTGTACTTGTTAATATGTGGCTTTAATGGTTGTTATATGATTGTTATTTTCATGGTATAATGTTGGTTATAGGCATGGTTATATGACTAGTTATTTTCATGGTTATTTCATGTATTTAATTGTAACTAAAAGGATAATGGGTGTAAGACCTAATTGATGTCAGGACAGTTAAGGGAAGAGGGTCATGATCCTTCTTGTTAAGTCTCATATGAGTTATCAGTAATTTACACTCTATCTTGTATTCATTTCTTATAGATTGCATTGCTGACAAGCGTTTGAAAAAATATTAGTCCCAGTTGGGGATGGTCAGGCCTAGTCCTGGAGTCAGTTTTTGAGTTGTAAGACTTGTTATTATGTAAATCATGAATTCTAAAAGTATCATTCAGTTTTGGGCAGTGACCTGGGTTTTGGGCCTCAAAAGTGGTTCAAATCCTGGGGACGCTGGCACAACACTAAGTAGGAAAGTCCCTAGATGTTGGCACACCATGTTGTGGGAGGGTACAGAGCCTTTTGGACACTAGCATACCCATATGATGGGCGCCTATAGGGGTTAATTGGTCTAAAAATTTAGTGTGACTGAGGGGTTGGTTACCTGAAATTTGGGATGGTTCATGGGAGTCCTATTGCTGATGTGGAAGGTATACATGGTGTGTATCCGTAGATTCCACTTCCTTAAGGTGACTTAGGAGGTTGAACCATATCATAGTAACTTCTTGTCACATGTTTACCCCAGTTGGCTCATTGCTTGGGTAGATGTGGGAGGAGGGTGTTACACTAGAATTGAGTTACAATAGAATTCAGTTACACTACTATCTTAAAAGAGATGGTAACATAAATTGGAACAATGTCATAGTTGCTTATGTTATTGAAATTCATTATACTTCCACATTAATAAAAAACAAAATGATACACACATTTGAAAACTTTTAACTTTATTTAGTGATTAAAGATACATACATTTGAAAATTTCAACTTTATTCAACGAATAATGATACATACAATTGAAAACTTTAACTTTATTCAGTGAGTTTTTGTTTCATCTTATATATCTTTCTCCAAGTTTAAGTTAACATTTATATTGAAGGGTTTATAGATGAAGTTTCAAACTCTCACTACTTACGTTCAAGTCCCTAATAAAACATTTGGCCTTTTTTTTGAGGCTATAAAAGTAGGTATGCCTTAGAGTGAGACCCTTGTTGGAAAATTCAAAGTGGTAGCTTATTATATCAATTTTTCTGTACCAGAATATTTTCTTGTGAACTTAGTTAATCCTTTTCAGTTCTTTAGTTAGATATTTTCATTAAACAAATATCAAGAATAAAAAATAACAATAGAGGATACACAAATTAGGCTCTCAATCAGGGAAAAACCACTCCAAAGGGAAAACCTGGAAAACTCTTAACTTCTTATAGAATCTACTTCAACTGAGACACAAAGACCTAAGTCTTATACCAAGTCCTTCTCCAAGTACCAAGTTATCCCTTTCAACAAATATTTCTTTGATCCCACTCCAACCAACTTCAAACTGCAACTTCAATACTTGTTGTTCGACATGCAACTTCAACCCTTAAGACTACTTCAGAAACCCTAACACAACCTCCTCTTGAGACATCCCTTGAGCAAGATAGCTCCAACCAAGGTTAATGAAGCAACTTTACGGTAATTATTCCCTCTTGAAATAGGAGATTTCACTTTATCTTACTACAACTCAAATCTTCAATTTCAACCTCTTTTATAGCTGTAGAAACCCTAGAATTTCACACTTGTGGGAGAGAGATATCCCAAAAACAAGTTTTTCATCCTTCCTTCCTCTTTTAGACCTTCACTCTTCTTGTCTTCTAGCCATATATCTAACTTTTTCTTAAGGTCTAACTTCTTGAGTGAGTGAGTTCTAAATGAGGTCGAACTGCTTCTTTGTATACCCTTTCTAAGGGGTGGAATATCCTCCTTTAGGCATGCTTTAGGCTGACTTGAAGCTACTAGGGCTGACTTGTACTTTTGGAGTTTCCAGGACTTTCTAAACTCAAAAATAAATTATTTTTCCAAGTACATTTTGCCAAGAAGGGTCTTATAAACATGATGTTGACTCCTTTGACTTGTGACAATAAATCCTAAGGCCTAACAAGCCATAGAAGCATGAAGGACATGCTTTTACCTAGAAGACCATCAATAATGAGCATGGAAACCATGTTTTAAAAATAATAAATTTTTCTTTTCTTCTTTTGTTCATTACATAGGATACATTTTGAAATGAGTACAAAAATTATGAATATCGAAAATAGTTACATTTTTAGCACTCCCTTTTACTAGGGAGGTACTCATAATTTTACAACCAATACAACATCATTGTCGAACTGAAGAGTTGTCATAAGAGGAGTCAGATTAATATGCCAAGCTATAAGCATCATCATTATGACCAACATTGTCATTGAGGCTTAACTTGACAAGATCTATTTCATTCAAGAGCATTATGTTGGGAGGCTTTATGTATGATACACACTAACTCTACAAGGCACATACCCCATCTAGATGTTCACAAAGTATGACCTTTTAGGACTATTCTTACCTTGGATTCTTGGCCTTGAATCCTAAGAGAATATTAGTCCTCTTCGCTCGCTCTTATCTTGGATACCTATGAGATCCTGAAAGAGTGTTGGTCCCTTTCCTTTCTTGGGTTTTCTATCACCAAGGAAATCACATATGCTTATTCAATCCTCCACCATTCTCTCTCGAATGCCTTCACTTAGACTTACTATTGTTAGCCTTGGTCAAGTGTTTGAAACATGAAGTAGAGAATGCACATGTGATATCCAACATCACTCCCTCTCAACCTGGAGAAGATATACCTATTCTTCTTTTAACTTGAGAATAGATCCCTGTTCCTATACAAAGAGACTTCTTCACTCGCTCTCAAACCTAGAGGAGATACTTGACTTCCTTTCTAATTGGGAAGTAATATCCACAAGCTCTCTAGCTTGTATTCATAAGAGTATCAACTGCCAATTCTCCATATTTTCCTAGCTCCCTCTTTTCTCCACATCTCATTGTATCGAACTTTCTTCCTTTCAAGATATCATGGGGCCATATTCACTCTTTAATATTGTGACGAGATCCATGTCATCATTCTTGGTCATCAATTTTATCTTGAAATCATGAAGGCTTTACATTGAGGCTTTCCTAAATTCACGTTGATCATATCTTCCTCATTAAAGTGATCTCGTTTTACGTTCACATTATCTTCTTACAATACTACCTTTCAATCCCAAGATGGACACACCTTGACTTCATAGTTACCAGGTACTAGATATTGAACTTCACTCAACATTATTCATACATTTCTATATAGTTGAACTTGCCTCAACTACCATCATGTATTCCTGCAACATTCTTCTAGGTAGAAAAATAATATGTTAGCCAAATAACCAACAATAATTAAAATTAGACTTACCTCATTCACATGACCTTCTCATCCAATCAACATTCTCATGGTCCATCTCCATATGAATATTCCTATTGGAATATGGATAGTGGAAACTATTAATCTTATTTTCCTTTAACCTTGATATTTGCTTGTGAATCTTAGTTTTTTTTTAGTTATCTGGTTATATATTTTCATCAAGCAATATCAAGAATGATAACAACAACAATAGAGGACATGGATATTAAGCTCTTAGCTAAGGCAAAACCCCTCTAAGGGGAAAACCTGAAAACTCTTCTCTTCCTAGAATCTACTTCAAAAGAGATACAAAGACCAAACTGTAGACCAAGTGCTTCTCCTAGTATGAAGTCGTCCCTTCCTCAAGTCCTGCCTTTGATATGCACCAACTAGCTTCAATACTTGAACTTCGACCTGTTAGCTTCAATACTACACTTTGGCATGCAACTTCGATCTTGTAATTTCCGCCTTGCAACTTCCTTAGAAACCCTAATCCAATATCTTCTTGATACCTTCCTAGAGAAAGACAACTCTTCCTAAGGTCAATGAGGTCTAGACATAGTATTCTCTCTTCCAACTACAAGTTATTGCACTTCGTCCTCCTACAAATTAGACCTGCAACTTCAACCTCTTCCTGCAGCCCATAAACCCTAAAATTTTACATGTGTGAGAGAGATAAAGCCCAAAAACAATATATTTTCATCCTTCCTTTCCTCCCAGACCTCCTCTCTTCTTTTTTGCTCCTCCTAGTTATAGATTGATCTTCTAATTGAGATATGAAACTTTTGGAGTGAGTGAGTCCCAAATGTGGTTGAACTGCTTCTTTATATAACCTTGTCAAGGGGTTGAATTCCCTCCTTTAGACTAACTTGTAACTAATAGGGCTGACTTGTACTTTTGGAGTTTCTAAGACTTTCTAGGCTCTAAATAATTCTTTTTACTATTACATTTCTCTCAGAAGGGTCTTATAAACATGATGTTTACTCGTTTGACTCATGACAATAAATCCTAAGACCTAACAAACCCTAGAAGCATGAAGAACATGCTTTTACCTAGAATACCATCAATAATGAGCATGAAAGCCATGCTTTAATTATAAAAACTTCTTCTTCCTTTTTATTTTTCTTGTTTGTTACATATGATACATATTGAAATGAGTACAACAATTATGAAGATTGAAACTAGTTACATTTCTCAACACTTCATGCATAAGAGTGCCCAAAGATCAAACTTGGTTACCAAGTTACAACTTTTTCTTCTGGATATTATACTGGATGTTAATCATTATTTTACATATTCTAAAGAAAGCCTCAATCTCTTATACATCCTTAAGTAAGTCAAATTATTCCTTTTAAGCATCATACAATCATACTTGATCATGTTACAAGATTCTACATCAATCTTATCCAAGAGCCACTTCTCTTGGTAATTATTACGCTTCTTATTTCATCATCTATCTATTTGTCTCATAATGAGCCTACAACCTGACCCATTGCATTCCTTCTTCATTTTACTAGTATTATTTCCACATTACATGGAATACGTACTAACTTTTTCATAGGGATTATCCTAAGAACCTACCATAATGATGGTTCTTCCAGGATCATAATGACCCACCTTATCAAGATGACTACTCCTAACACAATGTTAGATAATGTTGAGATGAACAATATGGAAAATGGCCTATCTATTTATTCTTGGAGACTAGCTGACTTCTACAAATCAAGTTGATCAAGCAGACTCTACATATGCTATTATCACATGCTTCTCTCAATGATGTTATGCAAAATCAAGACTCTTATAAAGTAAGCAACAATGCACACTATTCTAAAGGAAAGACCAACTTTACCAAGAACTTGAAAAACAAGATGTCTTCTTTAATAGTAGAGATCTTTCACTTCTTCTCTCTTCAGCATCTTCTCAGGTTCACCTGTTTCCTTAGCTATGTGGGCCTCACTTCTTTCATTTCTCTTGTTTTTTTGTAGCCTAGGACAATCCCTCTTATAATTTCCATATTCATTGCACTTGAAGCATTGAACATTAGATATATCTTTCTTCTTGGACTTCCGAAACTTCCCCTTCTTCATCTTCTTGATTTGATTTGGATAAGCTTGAGATTGTTCATCTGATCCAATCCCATATTTCACCTTGATCCTAGATTCTTCCAAAATTCATTGTGCCCACAACCCATCAAATGGATTTGAATATTTATTTGAGTAGATGCTATTTGCAAAATTGCTCCAATTCGATGAAAATGCATTTAGTACATAGATGGTCATTTATGAGCCACAAATAGTTTCTCCTAGACCTTGCAAGTGATCTCTTTATTGAGATGTCTTCACTAGAAAGGATGAAATGTTCTTATCCTTTGATTTCTTCATTTTGTATAGTTTATTCAGCAAAGACATATTTTGTCTGGATGTACCTACATAGTACAAGTTCACTAGCTTGTCATACATCCCCTTGGAAGTTTTCAAATTTGTAACAAATGGAGCAAGAAGATTCTTGATTGATTCAACTATGATCCTTTATGCCCTTACTTCTCCTTTCATGTAATTTTCTGGTTCTTGAGTCTTTCCTTTGCTAGGTTCAGTAATTTCCCTAGCTACATATTCCATTACCTCACGCTCTATCAGTGCCAGGTCAATCCTTTTCTTCCATGCTAGGTAATTTGATGCTCCAATGAGATTATTTATCTCCTTGCAAAAAGAACCCACATGACCAATATATTCAAACATAGAGTAATAATATGATACTTACTTGATAATTGAGATTTTCCTCTTCCTTTCTTGATTCCTTCAAGACCTTTGAAGAAACTTCAATAATGTCCTTGAAAGATGTCTCCTAGGATTCTTCCAACCACAAATTTATTCAAAGATCATACCAATATTCCTTTTGATGCTTCAAATATGCCTTTCAATGAGACTTTGTATACATATTCTTCTTTCAAGAGACAACCTTCGTTGTAGTCTCCATCTCAAGCCTTCATTTGATGAGAGCTTAATGTAACCTTGATCTTATTCAATGTAGAGATCCTCCCTCTAGATTAATAGGTCTTCTACTTCTTTCCACATATGATTCCCCTTGAGAAGCAAGCCTTTCTTTGTGTCCATAAGATAATCCTTCCAATTGCCTTCTTGTTTACATTAGCTCTGATCCTATGTTGGAAAATTCAAAGTGGCAACTTATTATATCAATTTTCCTTTACCTTAATATTTGCTTATGAACTTGGTTAATGTTATTCAGTTCTTTAGTTAGATATTTTCATCCTTTTTTTAGAAAGAAATAGTAACAATAGAGGACATAAAAATTAGGCTCCCAGCCAGGGAAAATCCCCTCCAAGGGGAAAACCTCAAAAAATCTTACCTTCTTATAGAATTTTCTTCAAATGAGACACAAAGACCCAAGTCCTTCTCCAAGTACCAAGTGAACCCTTATAACAAGTCTTTCTTTGATCCATCACCTACTGACTTCAAACTGCAACTTCGACCTCCCAGCTTCAATATTGCTTCTTCGACTTGCAACTTCGGCCCTTGAGACTGCTTTAGAAACCCTAACCCAACCTCCTTTGGAGACCTTTCCTGAGAAAGATAGCTCCAAGCAAGGTCAATGAGACAGCTTTAGGGTAATTCTTCCTTCCTACAAGAGGAAACTACACTTCATCCTATTGCAACTCAAATATGCAATTTCAGTTTCTTATGTAGCTGCATAAACCCTAGACTTTTGCACGCGTGCGAGAGAGATAGCCCAAAAACAAGTTTTTCGTCCTCCTTTCCTCTTCTAGACCTTCGATTTTCTTGTCTTCATGTCTTCTAGCTATAGATCAAACTTTTTGTTGATATCAAACTTCCTGAGTGAGTGAGTGGTAAATGAGGTTGATCTTCTTCTTTATATAGCCTTTCGAAGGGAAAAAATTCCCTCCTTTAGGCCGACTTCAATTTGCCAAGGCCAACTTTTACTTTTGGAGTTTCCAAGACTTTCTAGACTCAAAATAAATTATTTTTCCAAGTACATTTTGCCCAGAAGGGTCTAATAAATATGATGTTGTCTCCTTTGACTCATGACAATAAATCATAATACCTAACAAACCCTAGAAGCATGAAGAACATGCTTTTACCTAAAAGACCATCAATAATGAGCATGAAACCCATGCTTTATGTTATCACTCAGGTTGTTCCCCAAAACTTGTGAGAAAAGGGAATACGGCCGAGGTAACCACCAACCAATCTTTTAGATGCAATTTCTAGCCAAACCGCATCGAGAGAGGGCTCTCTTTTTATAATTTAAATTTGTTTATTTGAATTTTTTATGCTAGTTATGATGTGCCAAGGTTTGTTTTAGATGGGTTTGGATGGTGATTTCTAACGGAGGTAGGATGTAAGTCTGAAAGAGTTTATTCCATTGGGTAATGGAGTCTATGAAGATGGACTGCTAAATGTGTTTCTGTGATGATGGGAAATACTACAGAGCAAGATAATCAATTTTGGAACAGTATTGAAAGCTAGTGATTGATGGGATGTAAGCTAGGGAATAAAGGGCAGTCAAGAATCCTTTAATGGTGGCAGAGGGAAGGTGCTTGAATATTTTCAAGGAGCAGTGAAGAATTCCTTGACAATTTTCAGAATGAAGGAATTAGTAGAAACAGAATAATTTAAGAATTTCCATATGTGCTAATTGTGAGGAAAACATAAATAACAGCAGGAATTGAGCACAGAGTGTATTTAAAGAAGTTTTGTGCTATTCTTTTTCCCTGTTGTTAAGATTATGAAACATATATGAGATTTGCAAACATAGAAAACACAAAACACAGTTTAGAATGACTTATTGAGCCAAAGAAAGACACAGGAATTCTGTAGCAGAGGCCAAAATCATCACATCCACATCCAGAATGTCCAGCAGCAATGCATTCAACAGCCTTTGTATTAATAAATATCAAAGTTACAACGTAGTTCAATAGGAGAATCACCAACCCCTGAATACATTCCTTGGGGGGTTATTTATATGAAAAGAGAGTTTACAAAATATCTTGAGGATAAGATAAGAAGCAATAACTTCCTTCAGCTACTCTGTCAGAGAAATAAATTCCAAAATAAAGGAAGGAGTTATTGTGGCTGTGCTGGCTTCTTTAACTGACAAGATATTTTAGACTTTTCACCCAGGAATTCAGCTGGTCATTATGTCCTTCATTTGCTTTCCTGCGTTGTTGTCTTGATCTATTCACCTACTCTTGATTCATCTTTAATGTGTCCTAATTCTCTCTTGAGCTCCTTCCTTCATATCTACCACGTGTCTTGCTCTTTTACCAAGTGTACATAGGTAGAAAGATCCAAATTTACTTAGGCAAAACTTCGAGCATACTCTGCCACCACTGTTCGGTAGGAAATTGATGTCTTTATATTTTTACAAGTATTTCATCAGCATCAGTATACCTTTAAAAGCTAGGCTTGACTTCAAGAAGATGATTTATTTCATGTTCTATAAAAAAACAAATTTTCCACTTTGTCATATAAATTTTGTCCAGAAGGAGGCCCTGTGTCTTCTGAGGTGCTGGATGATGCAGTGATCTGATTTGTTACATACATGTTCACCCGATGAGCATACTATTGATGTGATAACAATTTTTGATTTCTTGTTACTAAACTGGGTAGACCCTTCTGCTGCAAGTTTGTGAATTTCTCTGTGAAGGCATTAATATCCATCTGCATCTCTTGACACTTTCTTTCCAAAGTCTGTATAATATTTCTCATTGTTAGCACCTTCTTTATTGTCAAAATGGTGCCTGTCCTATCAGTGATCTCCAAAGCTGCTAATTGTTCCTTAGTATTGGTATTCAAAAAATGGATGAGCCTATTGGCCTGCTTAGGCATATTTCCTAATGATGCCCTGGCCCTTCGAATTTGATCTTGTGCCCTTTCTATTAATTCAATTTGTTCATAGATTGTCTGAATTGATCGCCATTGGTCAGTAATGGACGGGGCAATCTTAGTCCACAAAATCATTTTAATGTCTACTAGAGGTTTATGCAAGGTGAGATCCTTTTCCAGTGATTTCACCTTGTTCTCCAGGGCCTTCACCTCTCTTCTCTTCTTTGCCACTATTATTTTTGATTTGTCATAGCTCACTTCTAGCTTGGCTACTCTTTCTTTTGCCTCTTTGAGCTCTGACATTTGAGCTTCTAGCTCTTTCATTGCCTTCATCATTTCTTTCATCGTCATCCTGGTCTTAGGCTCTGTTGTTGCTGCTGCTGTAGCATCTGTAGTTGCTGTACTTGTTGTTGATGTTGGCTCAGTGGGAGGGATTGCTGCTGTGTCTTTGGGGGGAGCAGAGACAATTGTTGGAGCTGTTTCGGGTGGCTGGGAGGTTGACTCTTCCTTCTTAGTTTGCAGTGCTTTCTCCAACTCTTGCTCTGTCTGCATTAGCCTTTGATTCATTCTCATCAATAAATCCATGACATCCTCTTCTACTTTTTCTTGTGCTAGTTCTATTGTTTGTGGATGCATGGTGTCAGGCAGCTTCAATTGCTTTCTAAGGGCAGCAATATCTTCCTCCTTCTTTTTGATCAATGCTTTGATGTCCTTGGCATCCTTGGGATCATGTCCCAACTCAACAATTATTTCTTCCAAAGTCTTTATTCGGTTGTCTTTGGCTACAGAAGAGATCTTCTCCAAATCCAATTGAGTAGATGTGTTACTCAATGACTCTTTTAATTGGTGGGCCAGCATTACCCTGTTTGCTAGTGTAGCATAGACCATTTCACCTGTTTGTTTGTGCAATTCTATTTGGTCCATTGGGTGTATGTCTTTGGCAAGGACCTCTATATTGGTCCTTATGTAGTTAGTTGCAGACTATGGCTACTGAACCTTGGGCTTGAAATGACTTAAAATCATTTTCTCCTCCTTGATGTCATAGGCTGCTATTAGTCTATGCTGTTTGGAGGGTGTCATCTTAAGAAATTGATCATATAACTGAATTCTTAGTGACTCATTTTGAGCCTTAATCTCCATAAATGATTGTTTGATGTCTGATCGTTTCTTGGCTTGTGACCTTGAGGAGGAGACTTCCATTCCATGCTGGCTCTCCCCTTCTTGTCTCTGAGAGCTAGCAGAAGTTTGTTGGTTGATGGCCCTCTCTCCTCTTATGCTTTTAGTGATTTCTTCCAAAATGTCCACTTCAGGAGGATATACCCTTTGCCTCTTGGCCTCTTGCTATTCTGTTGACCCAATTGCAGGTGTGGTCTCTTCTCGGTCTCTTTTCTTACATCTCTCCTTTGGAAGAGGAGTCTGTAGTGCTGGTACCTCTGGTGCTTGTTTCTGTAGTGAATGGGCTTGCCCTTGACTGTGTTCTTTTGAGGTAGTAGGTTGTTCTTCCATTGTTTCTTGTTCTGCAACTACCAACTGCTTTCCCTTTGCTATCCCTGTTGTTGTTGTAGTCCTTTCATGGGCAACCTATTGTGCAGTTGTGGCATTGATGAGCTTTCCCCGGTTTGTTGTGGCTTTTTGAAAGACACATGCCCAAAAGAATCTAAGTCAAGAGTTTTTTCCAAAATTTTCATGGTTTGTTCCATTTTCTCTTCCTCAGTTAACTCTTCAACTAGTGTGCCCTACACCCACTCATCTTGGTTGGAAAACTTTTCTATGTCATGGATGCTGCAGTGTTCATAGGGTGCCAGCCTATATTTTACCCTTCTTGCATTGATAAAGCCATATGGGTCATAGGGTACCCACCAAAAGCTTCTCTTGATTCTGAATGTTTGACCCAATATTTCATCAACATCCTTCCATCCCTCTTTCTTGTCCATAGCAAAGGGGCCTAACTGCTCTCTAAATTTCAATCGGGCCTTTTTCTTTGTGCTATGGAAGTGACTCAGATCTGAATGGATGAATTGCCTGAAATATTCCAAGGCAAACAGTCTCATTGGCACATATCTGGGCAGCTTGTAGGGGCATAACTCATAGCCATATATCCTCAGAATAGTGTGATTCTGGTAAAAGTACCAGTGACCTATTTTATAGTTTTTGGAGAGCTATAGTATTTTTTGCATATCAAGTGTGAGTCTAGGAGGAGGAGTTCTCATCAAGAGAGAAGAGACTGGGTATACAAATAAATCAACAAACTCACAATAAGAGTAGGGAGAGCTACGAACTTCATGAAAGATTGGGGTCCAAAAAATCACAGACCTCCTTTCCCCTTTATGGTCCAATTTCCTAATGGGGAATTCGAAGATATCTGGCTGGCAATATAAGAATAGATGATAGATATAGGATGAGTAGTTAAAGATTCCCTCCCTATCTAGCCTCAACAATTGGTCATCTATCTTGTTGGCAATAAATTTGGCATAGTTGTATTTAATAGCAGGGGGCTACCCTGGGGTAAAGATAGACACCATAACCAGTATGGTTTCATCAATATGCTCACTTGTCTTGAACCCCAACAGAAAAGATATCATATCAACAACTAATCTACCCATTTCAGTGAAAGAGGCATAGTGAAAAGGAGGTGGCTCCTTAGGCTGGCGATCTGCTCTCATGAACACTTTGGCAATTCTGGTTATCTCTGAGCTAGAGAGTTTGGGACCTTCATCCAGCAAGTACATCATGGTAAGAGGAAACTGGAGGTGGGTTGGTTTGAATTTCAGCATCTGATTTATAGAGTTGGGAGTAATATGAAAAAGGGTAGTCCCAGATGGACTCTTAACCGCCCTGTTTGTTGGCTCATAGTTCTCATAATAGAGGTGAATGATCTCAGGGAATATATTCATATAGGGGAAGTAGTATCTGGGTAGATTTGATTCCCAAATGCCATAGACATCATCTTGATTTAGGTAACTATTTTTGAGCTCACAGACTGCTTGCAGATGGTTTTGGTAGCCTACTAGGTCTTGGATTAGATAGTCTCTATCAGCCAAGGGAAAATGTTCCAACTCTTTGTGGGGTGCATTAAGGGGAGTGATGTTCAAGGCCACTGGACCTTCCATGGCTAAGCTCTGTTGCCTTTAAAATTGGAAATTTTGACTCTGTGCAAGCAAAGTGGGCAGAACGATGGCTTTGTAGATTTCTCCGGGATTTTCACCGTTGGAACTGGTTTGTTGGCTTCAATTTAGCTCTGTGGATTGAAGTCATCTGGAGAAACAGGAGCTATGGGCTTCTTTAGCAAAATGGGCTTCAATTGTGGGCAAAAGGCAGCTTTCGAGGTTTCTTGGAGAGTTTACAAGGCTGAACGAGCTCAGTTTTAGCTCACTGTGTGATTTTGTGGTGAATTCAGCAAGACAAAGGCTTATGGGGGATTTTTGGGCAGCAACGCAGTGTTTTTCCCTTCAAATTATGAATGTTGTGGCCAATTTTATAGAGAAACTAATGAAAACAGGGTCGGGAGTAAATTGCTGGTAAATACCTGTTTTCTTGGTGGAATGGTCGATTTGTGAGCGATCAGGGGAGCCAAGGGGCCGAGCTTTGGAGTCGAATTGCTGGGTGGTGGACTTATATGGTGAGTTTGGTCTTTTCACATAAATTCACATGCACAGGTGTGTACATAAAACAAATAGATAATGGGTAAAAAAAAGTTTTCACCATTTTTACCCGAAATTTTGACTTTGGCGGGTTCGGGGTACTTTTTTCAGATGACGTCAGCATGATGTCATTTTGTCGTGCAGCGGGGTACGGATGCTGACATGGCAGGTGACATGGCATATAACGTGGTGGGTGACATGGCAGGTGATGTCATCAAGTGACGTGGGCATGATGTCAGCAGGGAGGCGGGCGGGTGGTAAGTGGTATTCCCCGCACCGCTTTTGGGGGGAAGTGGTTTCAGGGGAGGGGGCTCGGAACACACCTGGTGCTTGACATGCATCCTCGCTACAACAGAAATACCGCCCATCCCCCAAGCGCTATCGTTCGACAGGTTAAGGCTTCCCAAATCACCGACCATCGTCAGATTTGGCAGCGTTAATCGGACGCTTGGTGGGTGACGGAGGTGGCAGTATGTTAGTAGCAGGGGACCCGCTTTAATTTTTTTGCGGATTGTAATGTTTTAGGTTTATTTTCAGATTTTGGAAAAGTGGGCTTTTTTGGGGAAAAATGCGGGTTTCGGCTATTTTATTTAGCCAGAGGCCAAACAAGTCCCGATGGGCACGTGGAGGATTGTTATTGGCCCCTAGTGGACCAATAACTCCCTAAACAAATTTAAAATATACCTATAGTTAGTCAAGGGTCGGGGTACTAGATTTTTTAGGGATTTTGTGTATTTATACATAGTAAGGGAGGGGAATATACAAATGAGCTATATAATAAGGTTAATAGGTTAATATGATTATGTGGGATGGGTTTGTATGGTTTAGTCTAAGTTTTATAGAGTGAAAACTTAGGCAAGGGGGGAATGAAAGGATGACAAGTGGTGAAGTTTAGGAAACTTTGGCAAAATGGAATAAAGACTTTTTACACAAGAAATGTGGCTTGTTTTGCCCAGGTGAAAACACATTTTCACTTATTTTTCTATGGGATGAAGTGGACTTAAAGGTAATGAGCAGATCTCATTGCCCTTAGGGGGAATGTTAGTAAATGTTTCTTGGGAAAATGGGGAGGCGAATGGTACCTTATGATTTTATGAGATGGCAACTTGTTCCAAAGGAGAAAATTGCTCACAAACCATGCTTCTATACCATCAAAATTGCCTACCCAACCTAGTATACCTATCATTTTCTCTTCATTTTCATTGGGTGCACTTGAACTAGCAGACCCTAATTCTTCCTTTTCTTTTAGCTGCCCTCCTATCTAGGTCTACCCTTATTTCTTCCAGGGCTGAAATTAAGCTGTTGAGACCCTTTGCTTCTTTGCCTAACTACTTGTCTGCCAAGCTTAAACTGTCTGTGCAGACCTTTATTCTCTAGTCGAAGACAAGTGAAATTCAAACATGATCTAGCCAGGATTAGACTGTCTGGCTATTCATCAATTGTGACAAGAGTCAACCACATGTATATAGTGAAATTATTCAAAATATGGAACCTTTGCAGCATGAAAGGATGAACATATTTGGCACTTCCGCAGTCAATCACGAAAAATGAAACCTATTGGTATAGGAATCTAACAGTTGCTCCACTTGGGGATGGCTTTTCCTAGTGAAAAGTCAAGAACAACAGGTGAGATGGCCTTGTATTCAGTTCTTTGTTGTATTCTGAAATTTCTCCTTTGTTGTTTACAAAATGGCTCCTCTGCAATGCCTGTATTTCTCATGAACTCACTCCAAAAATTGCAACTCTGTTTTGGGTACTCTGTTTGATTATTCCTCATCATTTTCACGCTCTCAAGTCTAATTCTTTAGCTTCTTTTGATATGCTAAAAATGCAACACCCAAAGGTGGCACAATTCCTTGCCTTTTCCTCAAAATTTGTTGTAACTTATTCCATATCCTATTTCTGTAATAAACTGCAGAAAGTAACCACAACTATGTACAAATTAAAGTGCTGGTATTTTTAACAAAGTGGCTGAAAATCATGCTTCAGCATCCTGCCATTGACTGGTCCACCATTTGCCTCTGTACCAACCAGACTTTTCAAAAAGTAGGTGTTGTTTCCTTGTACAGTCTGAATGATAAATGGTCCCCTCCAAAAGAAATCAAATTTTCCATGTTTTCCCCTATCTTCTCTTCTGGAGTCCCAATTTAAAACTTTATCCCCAATGAAGAAATCCTCTGCTTTTGTTCTTTTATCAAATATCTTTTTAAGCTTTTCCTGTAGAACTTGGGCTCTGTGATAGACCTCTTCTCTTGTCTGCTGCAAGTGAATAGTTTGATTGATCCTTCTCTGAATATCCTTAGGTTCTGCTTGTATCTCTTGTAGAAACTTTATCACTAGGATTCCCAAAGAAGAAGGGAATACTGTCTCCATATCATAAACCAATTGATAGGGGCTGGTCCCAATAGATCTCTTGGTGGTCAATCTATCTGCCCATAGGGCATTCACAAGCTTTTTATGCTAGTTTTTCTTATTCTCCTCCAAGACTTTCTTAATGATGTTGATCAAGCTCTTGTTCGAGGATTCAGCTAGGCCATTACCTTGAGGATAATAGGCTGTGGAATGGCCCAAGGTAATGTGGTATTTATGACAGAAATTAATCATTTTCTTAGACTTAAAGGCAACATCATTGTCTGTAATAATTTTCTCTGGGCAACCAAACCTAGACAGATGTTGGTCTCAAGGAATTGAATGATCACTAAGTCATTGGCTTGCCTGCAAGGGATGGCCTCTATCCACTTGGTAAAATAGTCTGTAGCAGCCAAAATCCACTTGTGTTGGCCAGAGGATGAAAGGTGGGTTTCTCCAATGAAGTCTAAACCCCATCGTTGAAATGGTTTATCAGTGGAAATGGGTTTGAGGGGCAGAGGCAGCCACATTTTCTTGCCTTCAAAAATTTGGCATTTGTGGCAAGACATTACATATTTTTTCACATCAGCAAATAGGATGGGCAAATAAAATCCAGCCCTTAGGATTTTATCAGAAGTTGATTTCCAATATAAATGTCCACCACAATCCCCTGCATGAAATTCTTTAAGTGCTTTGTCAGTTTCTTCTTTGATTAGACAATTTCATAAAACACCTTCATGGTTTTTCCAAAAGAGAACATGATCTAAAATGTAAAACTTGGAAGCTTTCATTTTCAAAAATATTTTCTTAGTTCTAGATAATCCTGGAAGAGCTTGCAGGTTTAATAATACAAAAGATATGTCAACATACCAAGGTGAATGTAAAAAGGCTTGATTGATCTATGGAGTCACCATCTCCTGCTTATTATCCAGTTGGTTTGTGTCATGGGCTTGAAAGTTAGTTTCAGTCATGATTTTAGCTAGTCCTTGTCATTTTATCAGTTTTGTTGGTTTAATTTTAATGTCATATTCCAGTATGGTAGCTATCCATTTGCCCCTTTTTCCTTCAATGCCTTCTTGGGTCAAGATATCTTTAACAACAGTGTTGGACACATAAGCAATCACATGAGAGTACAAGATGTAAACTCTAAAGTCCTTGATGGCCTTTACAAGGGCATATGCTTGTTTCTCCATGATTTGATATTTAAGTGGAGCATCTCTAAGGGCTTTGCTGAAGAAGACTATGGGTTTTTCACATCCCTGGTCATCCTTTTGGAGTAAGACAGCAACAATTGTATGTTCTGATGAAAATGAGAATATGATAAAGTCCTTGTCAAAATTGGGGCTTGTGAGAACTTGTGTTTGAGTCAAAGCTTTTTTGATTTCTTCAAAGGCTTGCTTTTTTTCCATTGTCCACTTAACCTTGGAGTCTTTTTTGAGCATGTTGTTCAGCAATCTTATTAGTTCAACTAGATTTGGTATGGCTCTTCTAAGAAACTTGATTTTTCCCAAAAAGGCTTGTAGTTCTTTAATGTTTCTGGGGTGAGGGACTTGTAAGATGGCTTGTATTCTGTCTGGATCAATCCTAATGCCTTCTTTAGAGATGATATGGCCCAATAATTTTCCTTCTTCTAGGCCAAATAATGATTTCTTTGGATTTAGTGATATACCATATTTCCTACAAATTAAGAATACTTGCCTTAGATGATCTAGGTGCTCTTGATCTAATTTGGAGAAAGCTGTAAGGTGATCTAGGTAAATAACTAGAAATTCATGGATCTCTTTAGAAAAAGCAATATCCATGGCTCTTTGAAATGTTGCTCCTGCATTCCTGAGTCCTAGAGGCATTTTCACATATTTGAATGTTCCCCAAGGGGTTGTGAAAGCAGTTTTATCTTGGTCATCAGGGTGCATTAGGATTTGATTGAAGCTTGAGATTCCATCTAACAGTGATATCCTTGAAGCACCCACTACCCTTTGCAGAATATGATCCATTTTGGGCAAAGGGTAATTATCCTTTAAAGAGACTTTGTTCAAATTTCCTAAATCAACACATAACCTTATCTCCCTTGTCTTGTTTTTAGTGGGCACTAAATTTGAAACCCATTCTGAGAATCTGATTGGAGCTATGATTCCATCTTCATACATTCTCCTAACCTCTTTCTCAATCAAAGGGAGTAGGACAGGGTTGACCCTCCTAAGTTTATGTTTGAAACGTTTTTGGTTTTCTTTGAGAGGTATTGTGTGTTGGATTACTGGAGTATCATAAGACTTTAGGTCCTCATAACTCCATGTGAAGACATCTTGAAATTCTTTGAATAATTCAATATACTTGAGTTTTTGGTCAGGAGGGAGAGCTTTGGACAATTTTATCATTTTGGGATTTTCTACAATTACTAAATTACAGTCCTCAATTTTTGCATTTAATGGCTGCATTTTAGGTTTCCTAGAGATGTCATTTGAGTCAAAAATGTCCTCTAAAGGAGTGAGGCCTGTAGGTAGAAATTTATCCTTCAACTCAATAACTTAGCATTCTGCTACAATTGCATCCTCTCCTTTTTTACTAAGTTCCTGTAAATCTGTTTTAGTGAACTTCGTGGGATGTAGAATTTGGTTTGCTGTTTCAACAGAGATATGTGTTTCAGCTTTGTCTATTTGATTGCTTTCCTTTATAGTGTTGGTATCCATTTGCGTGCTTGATAACTCTTCTTTCAAAGTCAGGAAATTGTTGATTTGTGTGTCATTTTCAAACACTTGCCAGTTTTTGACATTATCTGGCACTGCAGGTCTATGTTTTATTTCAGTAGTGAATAGGTGATTAGGCTTGAATGGAAATTTGCAAGTGCTTGCAAAAGTTGCTAGACTATGGGCATGCAGATTTTGATTCCTTGGAATCTTGGTCAGTTAGGATTCAAGAAAGGTGTTGAGAATTTCCATTGTAGTAGCTCTATATGACCTCAACCTAAGATCATTTGTAATGAAGTTACCCTTTATTTGTTGAATGATGAGGTCAGAGTCTCCCAAAATTGATATCCGAGCTGCACCTAAGTTTTTTATCACTTTGAGCCCTAAGAGGAGGGCTTCATACTCGGCCATGTTATTAGTGCACCAGAAAGTCAATCTAAATGCATGTCCTTCAGCGTGGTAATCGTTCACATTATGTATCCAAACCCTTACCCCTGCTCCTAGCTTATTAATAGATCCATAAAACTATAGATACCATAGGTTTTCTTGATTTGAACTGGTATTAGGAGTTTTTTCTATTTGCTCAACAGGGATAGTTTGATTTACAGTCTCATAGGATTCTTTATGTGTGACTGTTAATTTATTGTTTTCCAAGATTTCTTGAATCTAAACTGTGGATTCCTTGTCTAGGAATTCATCCTCACTTAAAGTCACCATTTTTACATCAATTTGGGTTTGAATCTCAATGTTGTATAAGATAAAAGAGTCCATGTCTGAATGTATAGAATAAATGGCAAAATTTTGGGGTTTTTCTTGACTACTTACCACATACTTCATCAAAGTTTCTCGGTATAGCCTTTTAGGTTGAGCGAAGACTCAGATAGTGGCATAAGACATGTCTAGTTCCAAAGATCCTTGTAGCTTGGCACCCCAGGATCTAGATAACAACATTCCATACTTTGGTGGAATATCAGCTATCACCACATCCATGAGAATTGTCTTGGCTAGATATTGGACTAATGGCACACATAGATCTTTGATTGAGCCTAGACACCGGACCTGACTGGAATCAAAGGAAAACAAGTCTTTGTATGGCCTTGTGATATCTAGGTCCAACTTTTCCATGACATATTTGGGCATCAGATTATGTGAAGCTCTTGAATCAAACATTGCATTGTGAAGCACTTTGTCATGAATGTTTAAACTCACATAAAAGGGAGGGACACCTTCATCTATCATTTTACCATTTTCTTCAGGGCCAAATATAAGTTCTGGTTGATCATCAAGGATGTTCACTAACTCTTTGTTTTTTGAAATTTGTAATGATCTACTGATTTGTTCCCTAAAAACTTCATGCCTAGCTAATTCAGATAATGGGATGGACACTTTTAACTTACTTATTTTAGCCTCCATATTAAAGGGTTTTTCTGTTTGTGTTTTGATATTTTGGGCAACAAGGTTGTGTCTTTCAACTGAGTTTTCAACAACTACTTTTTTTGCTGGAATATTACGATGAACTAGGGTTTCTTGCTCACCATCTTCCAAAGGTTCTTCTACCACTTCTCTGAGTGGAGAGACAGATGTAGGGTGTTGTTTTGATTTATCTTTGTCTGAAGCATCTTCAACAATTGGACCACTTGGATTGGGAGTTGATTTAGGGATAATTGGTATATGAGAGTCCTTGAGTTTGTTTTTGGTAGGTTGCTTGATTGTCTTTTGCTTGGGATCATTAGGGATTTCTATTCTCCTACTTCTCAAGTTGTATTGCTTGTGGACTTCATACACAATTGTTTCATACCCTTGCTTAAAATGAAAGGATTCCCATGATTTCATTTGACACTGACTAAGAGTATGAGCCTCTTGATCTTCTTGAGTTAAGAAAATTGGTTGGCCACTGTTGAGACCCATTACGTTAATGTGGGGGTCCTCTGTTGGTTCACTAGATGTGGAAGCTTCTGCATAGTTTTCTCGGAAGGGAGGCCTTATTTTTTGGTCTGGACCAACTTTTCCTACATTGGGGTTTTGATTTTTTCTAAAGTTTGGATTTCTTGCATTGTTGTTTGGTTGGCTTTCCCATGAAGATTTCCTCTCAATAGTTTCCACTCTATCTCCCAACCTGTCCATGCCTTTAATAATTGCATCAAGTTTCTATTCAAAGGTAGAGGGTTCCTCTTTGAAAGTTGTTCTTCTTTTAGTCCTAGCTCGATTTCGTTTGGAAATTAAATTAGCTTCAACACTCACAGCTATACTCTGCATATCTTCAAGGCTAGGAGGAGCTCTCTCCCTAAGCTGGTAAGCCATGTCTGAGTCAAAACCATTAGGGAATTTGATCAATGCTAAGTCTGGTGGTAGTCTAAGATTTATTGGAATAACAAGGTATGTATTGTTGAATCTGGCACAATAATCTTGGACACTCTCTTGTGGGTCTCTTTTCAAGCTCTCATATCCAGTTAAGATGTGTAAAGGGTCCTTTTTCTTATCCCACCTATTTAGGAAAGCTTGATAAAGGGCATCTGGATTAGCTATTGTGTTTGCAGGGAGTGACCTAAACCATGCCCTTACATCACCAGTTAAGCTCTGGAAAACAATTTTCATCCTGACATCATTATCATCAATCTCATAGTTTTCAAAGTAGTCTGTCATCCTCTTGGTATGTTGTTGGGTAGTGTAAGTGCATGTACCATCAAAGTATGTAATTTTTCCCTGGTAATCCTGTGGCATAGCCCCTGGATTGGCAGGCAACTGCAAGGGAGCATATCTGTTGGCCATATCAGCTGGGAAAGGTGGGACAACTGGAAGCACAGGGATAGGAGTTGAGATAAGCGTTGTGGATGGATGGGTGGAAAAGAGATTTTGGAGTAATAAAGGTGAACTGGAAGAAGCTATAGCAATAGGAAGAAGGGTTTGAGAATTTGTTACAGTAGGTTTAATTTGAATGGGTTTCTGCTGGGATGGTTCAAGATATGAATCAACAAAACTCTCTTGATTTTCTGGTTTCCTAAGGCTCTTAGCAATCAGATTTGGATTGTCAAAAATAGCTGGAGGATTTGGGTTGGGTTTGACCTTGTGTATCGAGTTTTCTTCTTTGGAGCCAGCTTCTAAGTATGTTTTGGTATTTTCTAGGAATACTTGGAGGATACAAGTTTTGACAATATCTTGAAGGAAGCTACTAAAATGTAGGAGTATTGGGGCTTTCCTTCAGGGAAGTTTGAAACAAGGATGGCCAAACAAATCTTTGAGACAGCTGTTTAGAATCTAAAGCTAAACTGGAGTTGGATTGAAGTAGCTTTTATTTACTCTTGTGATTGCATAGCAAGGACAGTTTCAAAGGCTGTCTGGCTAACTTCAGGCTCCATCTGTAGCTTTAGAGTTTAGACAGTAGTAACATACATTCATTCAGGTCCCCAGCAGAGTCGCCAATGATGTTATCACTCAAGTTGTTCCCCAAAACTTGTGAGAAAAGGGAATACGGCCGAGGTAACCACTAACCAATCTTTTAGATGCAATTTCTAGACAAACCACATCCAGAGAGGGCTCTCTCTTTATAATTTAAATTTGTTTATTTGAAGTTTTTATGCTAGTTATGATGTGCAGAGGTTTGTTTTAAATGGGTTTGGATGGTGATTTCTAACAGAGGTAGGATGTAAGTCTGAAAGAGTTTATTCCATTGGGCAATGGATTCTATGAATATGGACTACTGAATGTGTTTCTGTGATGATGGGCAATACTACAGAGCAAGATAATCAATTTTGGAACAATATTGAAAGCTAGTGATTGGTGGGATGTAAGCCAGGGGATAAAGGGCAGTCAAGAATCCTTTATCATGGTGGCATAGGGAAGGTGCTTGAATATTTTCAAGGAGCAGTGAAGAATTCCTTGACAATTTTCAGAATGAAGGAATTAGTAGAAACAAAAGCATTTAATAATTTCTATTTGTGCTAATTGTGAGGAAAACATAAATAACAGCAGGAATTGAGCACATAGTGTATTTAAACAAGTTCTGGGCTATTGTTTTCCCCTGTTGTTAAGATTATGAAACGTATATGAGATTTATAAACATAGAAAACACAAAACACAGTTTAGAATAACTTATTGAGCCAAAGAAAGACAGAGGAATTCTATAGTAGAGGCCAAAATCATCACATCCACATCAAGAAGGTCCAATAGCAATGCATTTCAACAACCTTTGTATTAATAAATATCAGAGTTACAACGCAGTTCAATAGGAGAATCACCAACCCCCAAATACATTCCTTGGGGGGGTATTTATACAAAAAGAGAGTTTACAAAATATCTTGAGGATAAGATAAGAAGCAATAACTTCCTTCAGCTACTCTGTCAGAGAAATAAATGCTGAAATAAAGGTAGGAGTTATTGTGGTTGTGCTGGCTGCTTTAATTGACAAGATATTTTAGACTTTTCACCCAGGAATTTGGCTGGTAGTTATGTCCTTCATTTGCTTTCCTGCGTTGCTGTCCTAATCTGTTCACCTACTCTTGATTCATCTTTAATGTGTCCTGATCCTCGCTTGAGCTCCTTCCTTCATATCTGCCACATGTCTTGCTCTTTGACCAAGTGTACATAGGCAAAAAGATCCAAATTTACTTAGGCAAAACTTCCAGCATACTCTGCCACCACTATTCGGTAGGAAACTGATGTCTTTGTATTTTTACAAGTATTTCATCAACATCAGTATACCTTTAAAAGTTAGGCTTGACTTCAAAAAGATGATTTATTTCATGTTCCATAAAAAACAAATTTTCCAATTTGTCATATAAATTTTGTCTGGAAGGAGGCCCTGTGTCTTTTGAGGTGCTGGATGATGCAGTGATCTAATTTGTTACATACATGTTCACCCGATGAGCATACTGTTGATGTGATAACAGTTTTTGATTGCTTGTTACTAAACTGGGTAGACCCTTCTATTGCAAGTTTGTGAATTTCTCTGTGAAGGCATTAATATCCATCTGCATCTCTTGACACTTTCTTTCCAAAGTCTGTATAAAACTTCTCATTGTTAGCACCTTCTTTATTGTCAAAATGGTGCCTGTCCTGTCAGTGATCTCCAACGCTGCTAATTGTTCCTTAGTATTGGCATTCAAAAATGGATGAGCCTATTGGCCTGCTTAGGCATATTTCCTAATGATGCCCTGGCCCTTTGAATTTGATCTTGTTCCCTTTCTATTAATTCAATTTGTTCATAGATTGTCTGAATTGATCGCCATTGGTCAGTAATGGACTGGGCAATCTTGGTCCACAAAATCATTTTAATGTCTGCCAGAGGTTTATGCAAGGTGAGATCCTTTTCCAGTGATTTCACCTTGTTCTCCAGGTCCTTCACCTCTCTGGTCTTGTCTGCCACTGTTATTTTTTATTTGTCATAGCTCACTTCTAGCTTGGCTAGTCTCTCTTTTGCCTCTTTGAGCTCTGACATTTGAGCTTCTAGCTCTTTCACTGCCTTCATCATTTCTTCCATCCTCATGCTGATCTCAGGCTTTGTTGTTGCTGCTGCTGTAGCATATGTAGTTGCTGTACCTATTGTTGATGCTGACTCAGTGGGAGGAATTGTTGCTGTGTCTGTGGGGGGAGCAGAGACAATTGTTGGAGCTGTTTCGGGTGGCTGGGAGGTCGACTCTCCCCGCTTAGTTTGCAGTGCTTTCTCCCACTCTTGCTCTGTCTGCATTAGCCTTTGATTCATTCTCATCAATAAATCCATGACATCCTCTTCTGCTTTTTCTTGTGCTAGTTCTGTTGTTTGTGGATGCATGGTGACAGGGAGCTTCAATTGCTTTCTAAGGGCAGCAATATCTTCCTCCTTCTTTTTGATCAATGCTTTGATGCCCTTGGCATCCTTGGGATCATGTCCCAACTCAACAATTATTTCTTCCAGAGTCTTTATTCAGTTTTCTTTGGCTAGAGAAGGGATCTTCTCCAAATCCAATTGAGCAGATGTGTTACTCAATGACTCTTTTAATTGGTGGGCCAGCATTGCCTTGTCTACTAGTGTAGCATAGACTATTTCACCCATTTGTTTGTGCAATTCTATTTGGTCCATTGGGTGTATGTCTTTGGCAAGGACCTCTAGATTGGTCCTTATGTAGTTAGCTATAGACTGTGGCTATTGAACCTTGGGCTTGAAATGACTTAAAATCATTTTCTCCTCCTTGATGTCATAGGCTGCCATTAGTCTACCCTATTTGGAGGGTGTCATCTTAAGAAATTGATCATATAACTGAATTCTTAGTGACTCATTTTGAGCCTTAATCTCCATATATGATTGTTTGATGTCTGATCGTTTCTTTGCGTGTACCTTGAGGAGGAGACTTCCATTCCATGCTGCCTCTCCCCTTCTTGTCTGTGAGAGCTAGCGAAAGTCTGTTGGCTGATGGCCCTCTCTCCTCTTGTGCTTTCAGTGATGTCTTCCAAAATGTCCTCTTTAGGAGGATCTACCCTTTGACTCTTGGCCTCTTGCTGTTCTGTTGACCCACTTGCAGGCATGGTCTCTTCTCGGTCTCTTTTCTTACTTCTCTCCTTATGAAGAGGAGTCTGCAATGCTGGTACCTCTAGTGCTTGTGTTTGTAGTGAAGGGGCTTGCCCTTGACTGTGTCTTTTGAGGTAGTAGGTTGTTTCTTGTTCTGCAACTACCAACTCCTTGCCCTTTGCTGTCCCTGTTGTTTTTGTAGTCCTTTCCTGGGCAACCTGTTGCGCAGTTGTGGCAGTTGATGAGATTTCCCTGGTTTGCTGTGGCTCTTTGAAAACACCTGCCCAAAAGAATCTAAGTCAAGTGTTTTTTCTAAATTTTTCATGGTTTGTTCCATTTTCTCTTTCTCAGTTAACACTTCAACTAGTGTGCCCTCCACCCACTCATCTTGGTTGGCAAACTTTTCTATGTCAGGGATGCTGCAGTGTTCATAGGGGGCCAGCCTATATTTTACCCTTCTTGCATTGATAAAGCCATATGGGTCATAGGGTACCCACCAAAAGCTTCTCTTGAGTCTGAATGTTTGACCCAATATTTCATCAGCATCCTTCCATCCCTCTTTCTTGTTCATAACAAAGGGGCCTAACTGGTCTCTAAGTTTCAATCGGGCCTTTTTCTTTATGCTATGGAAGTGACTCAGATCTGAATGGATGAATTGCCTGAAATATTCCAAGGCAAACAGTCTCATTGGCACATATTTGGGCGGCCTGTAGGGGCATAGCTCACAGCCATATATCCTCATAATAGTGTGATTCTGGTAAAAGTACCAGTGACTTATTTTATAGTTTTTGGAGAGCTGTAGTATTTTTTGCATATCATGCGTGAGTCTAGGAGGAGGAGCTCTCATCAAGAGAGAAGAGATTGGGTATACAAATAAATCAACAAACTCACAATAAGAGTAGCGAGAGCTACGAAATTCATGAAAGATTGGGGTCCAAAAAAACACAGACCTCTTTTCCCCTTTATGGTCCAATTTTCTAATGGGGAATTGGAAGATATCTGGCTGGTAATATAAGAATAGATGATAGATATAGGATGAGTATTTAAATATTCCCTCCCTGTCTAGCCTCAACAATTGGTCATGTATCTTGTTGGCAATAAATTTGGCATAGTTGTATTTGACAGCAGGGGGCTGCCCTGGGGTAAAGATAGACATCATAACCAATATGGTTTCATCAATATGATCAATTGTCTTGAACCCCAACACAAAAGATATCATATCAACAACTAATCTACCCATTTCAGTGAAAGAGGCATAGTGAAAAGGAGGTGGCTCCTTAGGCTAGCGATATGCTCTCATGAACGCTTTGGCAATTTTGGTTATCTCTGAGCTGGAGAGTTTGGGACCTTCATCCAGCAAGTACTTCATGGTAAGAGGAAACTTGAGGTGGGTTGGTTTGAAGTTCAACATCTAATTTATAGAGTCAGGAGTAATATGAAAAAGGGTAGTCCCAGATGGACTCTTAACTGCCCTGTTTGTTGGCTCATAGTTCTCACAACAGAGGTGAATGATCTCAGGGAATATATTCACAGAGGGGAGGTAGTATCTGGGTAGATTTGATTCCCAAATTCCATAGACATCATATTGATTTAATTAACTATTTCTAAGTTCACAGACTGCTTGCAGATGGTTTTGGTAGCCTACTAGGTCTTGGATTAGATAGCCTCTATCAGCCAAGGGAAAATGTTCCAACTCTTTGTGGGGTGCATTAAGGGGAGTGATGTTCAAGGCCATTGGACCTTCCATGGCTAAGCTATGTTGCCTTTAAAATTGGAAATTTTGACTCTGTGCAAGAAAAATGGGCAGAACGATGGCTCTATGGATTTATCGAGGATTTTCACCGTTGGAACTGATTTGTTGGCTTCAATTTAGCTCTGTGGGTTGAAGTCAGATGGAGAAACATGAGCTATGGGCTTCTTTGGCAAAATGGGCTTCAATTGTGGGCAAAAGGCAGCTTTCGGGGTTTCTTGGAGAGTTTGCAGGGCCGAACGAGCTCAATTTTAGCTCACTGTCTGATTTTGTGGTGAATTCAGCAAGACAGAGGCTTATGGGGGATTTTTGGGCAGCAACACAGTGTTTTTCCATTCAAATTATGGATGTTGTGGCCAATTTTATAGAGAAACTAATGAAAATAGGGTCGGGTGCAAATTTCTAGTAAATACCTGTTTTCTCGGCGGAATGGTCGCTTTGCAGGCGACCAGGCGAGCCAAGTGGCCGAGCTGTGGAGTCGAACTGCTGAGTGGAAGACTTATCTGGTGAGTTTGGTCCTTTTCACGTAAATTCGCATGCACAGGTGCATACAGAAAACAAATAGAAAATGGGTAAAAACAAACGTTTTCAGCCTTTTTACCCAAAATTTTGACTTTGGCGGGTTCGGGGCACTTTTTTGGATGATGTTAGCATGATGTCATTTTGTTGTGTAGTGGGGTATGGATGCTGACATGACAGGTGACATGGCATATGACTTGGTGGGTGACATGGCGGGTGACATCATCAAGTGATGTGGGCATGACGTCAGTAGGGAGGTGGGCGGGTGGTAAGTGGTATTCCCTGCACCGCTTTTGGGGGGAAGTGGTTTCGGGGGAGGGGGCTCCGAACACACCGGGCGCTTGACACACGTCCTCGGTATGATGGAAATACCGCCCATCCCTCGGACGCTATCGGTTGGCAGGTTAAGGCTTCCGAAATCGCCGACCACCATCAGATCTGGCAACACCGATCGGACGGTTGGAGGGTGATAGAGGTGGCGGTAGGTTAGTAGCGGGGGACCTACTTTAATGTTTTTCCAGATTGTAATGTTTTAGGTGTATTTTTAGACTTTGGAAAAGTGGGTTTTTTGGGGTAAAAATGCGGGTTTCGGCTATTTTATTTAGCGAGAGGCCAAACAAGTCCCAATGGGCACGTGGAGGGTTGTTATTGGCCCCTGGTGGACCAATAACTCCCTAAACAAATTTAAAATATACCTATAGTTAGCCAAGGGTTGGGGTACTAGATTTTTTAGGGATTTTGTGTATTTATACATAGTAAGGGAGGGGAATATACACAGGAGCTATATAATAAGGTTAATAGGTTAATATGATTATGTGGGATGGGTTTGTATGGTTTAGTCTAAGTTTTATAGAGTGAAAACTTAGGCAAGGGGGGAATGAAAGGATGACAAGTGGTGAAGTTTAAGAAACTTTGGCAAAATGGAATAAAGACTTTTTACACAAGAAATGTGGCTTGTTTTGCCCAGGTGCAAACACATTTTCACTTAGTTTTCTATGGGATGAAGTGGAATTAAAGGTAATGAGCATATCTCATTGCCCTTAGGGGGAATGTTAGTAAGTGTTTCTTGGGAAAATGGGGAGGGTAACTAGTCATGCTCCATTTGTTTTGTAGCCACCTTGCCATGGTACCTTATGATTTTATGAGATGGCAACTTGTTCAAAAGGAGAAAATTGCTCACAAACCATGCTTCTATACCATCAAAACTGCCTACCCAACCTAGTATACCTATCATTTTCTCTTCATTTTCATTGGGTGCACTTGAACTAGCAGACCCTAATTCTTCCTTTTCTTTTAGCTGCCCTCCTATCTAAGTCTACCCTTATTTCTTCCAATGCTCAGATTAAGTTGTTGAGACTCTTTGCTTTTCTGCCTAACTACTTGTCTGCCAAGCTTAAACTGTTTGTGCAAACCTTTATTCTCTAGTCTAAGACAAGTGAAATTAAAACATGATCTAGCCAGGATTAGACTGTCTGGCTATTCATCAATTGTGACAAGAGTCAACCACCTGTATATAGTGAAATTCTTCAAAATATGGAACCTTTACAGCATGAAAAGGAGGAACATATTTGGCACTTCCCCAGTCAATCATGAAAAATGAAATCTATTGGTATAGGAATCTAATAGTGGCTCCACTTTGGGATGGCTTCTCCTAGTGAAAAGTCAAGAACAACAAGTCAGATGGCCTTGTATTCAGTTCTTTGATGTATTCTAAAATTTCTCCTTTGTTGTTCACAAAATGGCTCCTCTGCAATGCCTGTATTTCTCATGAACTCACTCCAGAAATTGCAGGTCTATTTTGGGTACTCTGTTTGATTATTCCTCATCATTTCCACAGCTCTCAAGTCTGATTCTTTATCTTCTTCTAATATGCTAAAAATGCAATACCCAAAGGTGGCACAATTCCTTTCCTTTTCCTCAAAATTTGCTGTAACTTATTCCCTATCCTATTTTTGTAATAAACTGTAGAAAGTAACCACTACTATGTACAAATTAAAGTGCTGGAATTTTTAACAAAGTGGCTGAAAATAATGCTTCAGCATCCTGCCATTGACTGGTCCACCATCTGCCTCTGTACCATCCAGAATTTTCAAAAATTATGTGTTTTTTCCTTGTACAGTCTGAATGATAAATGGTCCTCTCCATAAGAAATCAAATTTTCCATTTTTTCCCCTATCTTCTCTTCCGGAGTCCCACTTTAAAAATTTATCCCCAATGAAGAAATCCTCTGCTTTGGTTCTTTTATCAAATGTCTTTTTAAGCTTTTCTTGTAGAACTTGGGCTCTGTGATAGACCTCTTCTCTTGTCTGCTGCAAGTGAATAGTTTGATTGATCCTTCTCTAAATATCATTCGGTTTTGCTTGTATCTCTTGTAACAGCTTTATCACTGGGATTCGCAAAGAAGAAGGTAATATTGCCTCCATTCCATAAACCAATTGATAGGGACTGGTCCCAATAGATTGGCCAGAGGATGAAGGGTGGATTTCCCCAATGAATTCTAAACCCCATCGTTGAAAAGGTTTATCAATGGAAATGGGTTTGAGGGGCAGAGGCAACAAGTTTTTCTTGCCTTGAAAAATTTGGCATTTGTGGCAAGAAGTTACATATTTTTTCACATTAGCAAATAGGGTGGGCATTTAAAATCCAACCCTTAGGATTTTATCAGTAGTTGATTTCCAATATAAATGTCCACCACAATCCCCTACATGAAATTCTTTAAGTACTTTGTTAGTTTCTTCTTTGATTAGACAATTTAATAAAACACCTTCATGGTTTTTCCAAAAAAGAACATGATCTAAAATGAAAAACTTGGAAGCTTTCATTTTCAAAAATCTTTTCTTAGTTCTGGATAATCCTGGAGGAGCTTGCAGGTTTAATAATACAAAAGATATGTCAACATACCAAGGTGATTGTAAAAAGGCTTGATTGATCTGTGGAGTCGCCATCTCCTACTTATTATCCAGTTGGTTTATGTCAAGGGCT
This sequence comes from Pinus taeda, assembly GCA_000404065.3. Classification (NCBI taxonomy): domain Eukaryota; kingdom Viridiplantae; phylum Streptophyta; class Pinopsida; order Pinales; family Pinaceae; genus Pinus; species Pinus taeda. The sequence goes on from APFE030208534.1 coordinate 100,987, forward strand.
TGAAAGTTAGTTTCAGTCATGAGTTTAGCTAGTCCTTGTCCTTTTATCAGTTTTGTTGGTTTAATTTGAATGTCATATTCTAGTATGGTAGTTATCCATTTGACCCTTTTTCCTTCAATGCCTTCTTGGGTCAGGATGTCTTTAACAACAGTGTTGAGCACATAAGCAATCACATGAGAGTACAAGATGTAAACCCTAAAGTCCTTGATGGCCTTTACAAGGGCATATGCTTGTTTCTCCATGATTTGATATTTAAGTGGAGCATCTCTAAGGTCTTTCCTGAAGAAGGCTATGGGTTTTTCACATCCCTGGTCATCTTTTTGGAGTAAGACAGCAACAATTGTATGTTTTGATGCAAATGAGAATATGATAAAGTCCTTGTCAAAATTGGGTCTTGTGAGAACTGGTGTTTGAGTCAAAAGCTTTTTTGATTTCTTCAAAGGCTTGCTTTGTTTCCATTGTCCACTTAACGTTGGAGTCTTTTTTGAGCATGTTGTTCAACAATCTTATTAGTTCAGCCAGATTTGGTATGAATCTTCTAAGAAAGTTGATTTTTCCCAAAAAGGCTTGTAGTTCTTTAATGTTTCTAGGGTGAGGGACTTGTAAGATGGCTTGTATTCTGTCCTGATCAATCCTAATGCCTTCTTTAGAGATGATATGGCCCAATAATTTTCCTTCTTCTAGGAAAAATAATGATTTCTTTGGATTTAGTGATATACCATATTTCCTACAAATTAAGAATACTTGCCTTAGATGATCTAGGTGCTCTTGATCTGATTTGGAGAAAGCTGTAAGGTGATCTAGGTAAATAACTAGAAATTCATGGATCTCTTTAGCAAAAGCAATATCCATGGCTCTTTGAAAAGTTTCTCCTGCATTCTTAAGTCCAAAAGGCATTTTCACATATTTGAATGTTCCCCAAGGGGTTCTGAAAGCAGTTTTATCTTGGTCATCAGGGTGCATTAGGATTTGATTGAAGCCTGAGAATCCATCTAACAATGATATCCTTGAAGCACCCACTACCCTTTGCAGGATGTGATCCATTTTGGGCAAAGGGTAATTATCCTTTAAAGAGACTTTGTTCAAATTTCTTAAATCAACACATAACCTTATCTCCCCTGTCTTCTTTCTAGTGGGCACTAAATTTGAAACCCATTCTGAGAATCTGATTGGAGCCATAATTCCAGCTTCATGCATTCTCTTAACTTCTTTCTCAATCAAAGGGAGCAGCACAGGGTTGACCCTCCTAAGTTTTTGTTTGAAAGGTTTTTGGTTTTCTTTGAGAGGTATTGTGTGTTGGATTAATGCAGTATCATAAGACTTTAGGTCCTCATAACTCCATGCAAAGACATCTTGAAATTCTTTGAGCAGTTCAATATACTTGAGCTTTTGGTCAGGAGGTAGAGCAATGGACAATTTTATCATTTTGGGATTTTCTGCAGTTCTTAGATTACAATCCTCAATTTTTGCGTTTAATGGCTGCATTTTAGGTTTCCTAGAGATATCATTTGAGTCAAAAATGTCCTCTAAAGGAGTGAGGCCTATAGGTAGAAAGTTATCCTTTAGCTCAATAACTTCGCATTCTGCTATAATTTCATCCTCACCTTCTTTTTTACTAAGTTCCTGTAAATCTGTTTAAGTGAACTTGGTGGGATGTAGAATTTGGTTTGATGTATCAGCAGAGATATGTGTTTCAACTTTGTCTATTTGATTGCTTTCCTCTATAGTGTTGGTATCCATGTTTGTGCTTGAGAACTCTTCTTTCAAAGTCAGGAAATTGTTGATTTGTGTGTCATTTTCAAACACCTGCCAGTTTTTGACATTATCTGGCACTGCAGGTATATGTTTTATTTTAGCAATGAATAGGTGATTAGGCTTGAATGGAAATTTACAAGTGCTTGCAAAAGTTTCTAGACTATGGGCATGCAGATTTTGATTGCTTGGAATCTTGGCGAGTTGGGATTCAAGAAAGGTGTTGAGAATCTCCATTGTAGCAGCTCTATATGACCTTAGCCTAAGATCATTTTTAATGAAGTTATCCTTTATTTGTTGAATGATGAGGTTAGAGTCTCCCAAAATTGATATCCGAGCTGCACCTAAGTTTTTTATCACTTTGAGCCCTAAGAGGAGGGCTTCATACTCGGCCATGTTGTTAGTGCACCTGAAATTTAATCTAAATGCATGTCCTTCAGCGTGGTCATCCTTCACATTATGTATCCAAACCCCTTCCCCTGCTCCTAGCTTATTATCAGATCCATCAAACTCTAGATGCTATAGGTTTTCTTGATTTGAACTGGTATTAGGAGCTTTTTCCATTTTCTCAGCAGGGATAGTTTGATTTTGTAAGATTCCTTATGTGTGACTGCTAATTTATTGTTTTCCAAGATTTCTTGAATATGAACTGTGGATTCTATCTAGGAATTCATCCTGACTTAAAGTCACCATTTTTACATCAGTTTGGGTTTGAATCTCAGTGTTGTATAAGATAAAGGATTCCATGTCTGAATGTATAGAATAAATGGGAAAGTTTTGGGGTTTTTCTTGACTACTTACCACATATTTCATCAAAGTTTCTCGGTATAGCCTTTTAGGCTGGCCGAAGACTGAGATAGTGGCATAAGACATGTCTAGTTGCAAAGATCCTTGTAGCTTGGCAGCCCAGGATCTAGATAACAACATTCCATACTTGGGTGGAATAACAACGACCACCACATCCATGAGAATTGTTTTGGCTGGATATTGGAATAATGACACATATAGATCCTTGATTAAGCCTAGACACCAGACTTGACTGCAATCAAAGGAAAACAAGTCTTTGTATGGCCTTGTGATATCTAGGTCCAACTTTTCCATGACAGTTTTGGGCATTAGATTATGTGAAGCTCCTGAATCAAACATTGCATTGTGAAGGACCTTGTCATGAATGTTTAAACTCACATAAAAGGGAGGGACACCTCCATCTACTGTTTTACCATTTGCTTCAGGGCCAAATATAAGTTCTGGTTGATCATCAAGGATGTTCACTGAATCTTTGTTTTCTGAAATTTGTAATGATCTGCTGATTTGTTCCCTAAAAACTTCATGCCTAGCTAATTTAGATAATGGGATGGACACTTTTAACTTACTTATTTCAGCCTCCATATTAAATGGTTTTTCTATTTGTGCTTTGAAATTTTGGGCAATAAGGTTGTGTCTTTCAACTGAGTTTTCAACAACTGCCTCTTTTGCTGGAATATATGATAAACTAGGGTTGCTTGCTCACCATATTCCAAAGGTTCTTATACCACTTCTCTGAGTGGAGAGACAGATGTAGGGTGTTGTTTTGATTCATCTTTGTCTGAAGCATCTTCAATAGTTGGACCACTTGGATTGGGAGTTGATTTAGGGATAATTGGTATATGAGAGTCCTAGAGTTTGTTTTTGGTAGGTTGCTTGATTTTCTTTTGCTTGGGATGATCAGGGATGTCTATTCTCCTACTTCTCAAGTTGTATTGCTTGTGGACTTCATACACAACTGTTTCATACCCTTGTTTAAAATCAAAGGATTCCCCTGATTCCATTTGACACTGACTAAGAGTATGAGACTCTTGGTCTTCTTGAGTTAGGAAAATTGGTTGGCCACTATTGAGGCCCATTAAGGTAATGTGGGGGTCCTCTGTTGGTTCACTAGATGTGGAAGCTTCTGCATAGTTTTCTTGGAAGGGAGGCCTTATGTTTTGGTCTGGACCAACTTTTCCTATATTGGGGTTTTGATTTTTTCTAAAGTTTGGATTTCTTGCGTTGTTGTTTGGTTGGCTGCCCCATGAATATTTCCTCTCAATAGTTTCCACTATCTCCCAACCTGTCCATGCCTTTAATAATTGCATCAAGTTTCTGTTCAAAGGCAGAGGGTTCCTCTTTGAAGGTTGTTCTTCTTTCAGATCTAGCTCGATTTTGTTTGGAAATTAGATTAGCTTCAACACTCACAGCTATGCTCTGCATATCTTCAAGGCTAGGAGGAGCTCTCTCCCTGAGCTGGTAAGCCATGTCTGAGTCAAATCCATCAGTGAATTTGATCAATGCTAAGTCTAGTGGTGGTCTAATATTTATTGGAATAGCAAGGTATGTATTGTTGAATCTGACACAATAATCTTGGACACTCTCTTGTGGGCCTCTTTTCAAGTTCTAATATTTTGTTAAGATGTGTAAAGGGTCCTTCTTCTTCTCCCACTTGTTTAGGAAATTTTGATAAAGGGCATCTGGATTAGCTATTGTGTTTGCAGGGAGTGACCTAAACCATGCCCTTACATCACTAGTTAAGCTCTGGACAAAAATTTTCATCTTAACATCAACATCATCAATCTCATAGTTTTCAAAATAGTCTGTCATCCTCTTGGTATGTTGTTGAGCAATGTAAGTGCTAGTATCATCAAAATAGGTAATTTTGTCCTGATAATCCTGTGGCATAGCCCCTGGATTGGCAGGCAACTGCAAGGGAGCATATTTGTTGGCCATATTAGCTGGGAAAAGTGGTACAACTGGAAGCACGCGGATAGGATCTGAGATAAGTGTTATGGATGGATGGGTGGAAAAGAGATTTTGGAGTAATAAAGGTGAACTGGAAGAAGCTACAGCAATAGGAAGAAGGGTTTGAGAATTTGTTGCAGTAGGTTTAATTTGAATTGGTTTATGCTGGGATGGTTCAAGATTTGAATCAACAAAACTCTCTTGATTTTCTGGTTTCCTAAGGCTCTTAGTAATCAGATTTGGATTGTCAAAAATAGCCGGAGGATTTGGGTCTGGGTTTGACATTATGTATCGAGTTTTCTTCTTTGGAGCCATCTTCTAAGTATGTTTTGGTATTTTCTAGGAATACTTGGAGGATACAAGTTTTGATAGTATCTTGAAGGAAGCTACTAAAATGTAGGAGGATTGGGGCTTTCCTTCAGGGAGGTTTGAAACAAGGATTTCCAAAGAAATCTCTGATACAGCTGTTTAGAATCTAAAGCTAAACTGGAGTTGGACTGAAGTAGCTTTTATTTAATCTTGTGATTGCATAGAAAAGACAGTTTCAAATGTTGCCTAGCTAACTTTAGGCTCCATCTGTAGCTTTAGACTTTAGACAGTAGTAACATACATTCATTCAGGTCCCCAGCGGAGTCACCAATGATGTTATCACTCAGGTTGTTCCCCAAAACTTGTGAGAAAAGGGAATACAGCCAAGGCAACCACTAACCAATCTTTTAGATGAAATTTCTAGCCAAATTGCATCTAAAGAGGGCTATCTCTATATAATTTAAGTTTGTTTATTTAAAGTTTTTATGCTAGTTATGATGTGCAGAGGTTTGTTTTAAATGGGTTTGGATGGTGATTTCAAACAGAGGTAGGATGCAAGTCTGAAAGAGTTTATTCCATTGGGCAATGGAGTCTATGAAGATGGACTGTTGAGTGTGTTTCTGTGATGATGGGAAATACTACAAAGCAATATAATCAGTTTTGGAACAATATTGAAAGCTAGTGATTGATGGGATGAAAGCCAGGGGATAAAGGGCAGTCAAGAATCCTTTATCATGGTGGTAGAGGGAAAGTGCATGAATATTTTGAAGGAGTAGTGAAGAATTCCTTCGAAATTTTTAGAATGAAAGAATTAGTATAAACATAAGCATTTAAGAATTTCTATTTATGCTAATTGTGAAGAAAACATAAATAACAGCAGGAATTGAACACAGAGTGTATTTAAACAACTTCTGGGCTATTCTTTTTCCCTATTGTTAAGGTTATGAAAGATACATGAAATTTACAATACATAGAAAACACAAAGACACAGTTTAGAATAACTTATTGATCCAAAGAAAGACACAGAAATTCTATAGTAGAGCTCAGAATCATCAAATCCACAATCAGAAGGTCCAGTGGCAATACATTTCAACAGCCTTTGTATTAAGAAATATCAAACTTATAGCGCAGTCCAAGAGGAGAATCACCAACCCTGAATACATTCCTTGGGGAGGTATTTATAACAAAGAGAAATAAAAAATATCTTGTGGATAAGATATGAAACAATAACTTAGTTTACCTACTCTGTCAGAGAAATAAATGCAGAAATAAAGGTAGGAGTAATTGTGGCAGTGCTGGTTGCTTTAATTGACTAGATATTTTAGACTTTTTACCCAGGAATTCGGCTGGTAGTTATGTCCTTGATTTGCCTTCCTGCGTTGCTATCCTGATCTGTTCACCTGCTTATTCATCTTTAATGTGTCCTGATCCTTGCTTGAGCTCCTTTCTTCATATGTGCCACGTGTCCTGCTATTTGGCCAACTGTATGAAGGTAGAAAGATCCAAATTACCTAGGCAAAACTTCCAGCATACTATGCCACCACTGTTCTGTGGGCAACTGATGTCTTTGTATTTTTACAAGTATTTCATTAGCATCAGTATACTTGTAAAAGTTAGGCTTGACTTCAAAAAGATGATTTATTTCATGTTGTATAAAAAACAAATTTTCCAATTTTTCATACAAGCCCTGTCCGGAAGGAGGTCCTGTGTCTTTTGAGCTGCTGGATGATGCAATGATCTAATTTGTTACATACATGTTTACCCTGTGAGCATACTGTTGATGTGATAATGGTTTTTGATTGCTTGTTAGTAAACTGGGTAAACCCTTCTGCTACAAGTTTGTGAATTTCTCTGTGAAGGCATAAATATCCATCTGCATCTCTTGACACTTCCTTTCTAAAGTCTATATAAAATTTCTCATCATTCAAAGCCCTGAAGATGGATCCCAGTTGGGATTTGAAATGTTGGCATGAAAAAGTCCAAACTGTGGATTCTCCGGCAACCAATTCTAAAGATAAAATTTCTCATTATTAACACCTTCTTTACTATCAAAATGGTGCCTATCCTGTCAGTGATCTCCATAGTTGCTAACTGTTCCTTAGTATTGGTATTCAAAAAATGGATGAGCCTATTGGCCTGCTCAGGTATATTTCCCAAGGATGCCCTGGCCCTTTGAATTTGCTCTTGTGCTCTTTCTATTAATTCAATCTATTCATAGATTGTCTGAATTGACTACCATTGGTCAGTAATGGACTGGCCAATCTTGGTCCACAAAATCATTTTAATGTCAGCTAGAGGTTTACGTAAGGTGATATCCTTTTCCAATGATTTTACCTTGTTCTCCATGGCCTTTATTTCTCTAGTTGTTTCTGCCACTGTTATTTTTGACTTGTCATAGCTCACCTCTAATTTGGTTAGCTTTTCTTTTGCCTCTTTGAGCTCTGACATTTGAGCTTCTAGCTCTTTCACTGCTTTCATCATTTCTTCCATCTTCATGATTGTCTCTAGCTCTGTTGTTGGTGCTGTTGTAGCATCTGTAGTTGTTGTACCTATTGTTGATGTTGGGATGGTAGGAAGGACTGCTGTTGTACCTGTGGGGGGAGCAGTGGCACTTGTTGGAGCTGCTTCAGGTGGCTGGGAGGTCGACTCTCCCTGCTTCTCTTTAATGGCCTTCTCCAATGCTTGCTCTGTTTCTGCCAATCTCTCATTCATTCTCATTAGCAGACTTACCATGTCCTCTTCCTCTTTTTGCTGTGCAACTTCTACAGTTTGTGGATGCACTATAATTGGCAACTTTATGCCTTTTGAGGGCTGCAATGTCCTCCTCCTCCTTCTTGATTAGTGCTTTGATGCCCTTTGCATCCTTAGGGTTATGCCCCAGCTGAATGATGATTTCTTCTAAGGACTTAATCCTGTTGTCCTTAGCTAAGGAGGAAGTCTTCTCCAGTTCTAATTGGGCAGAGGTATCGTGCAATGAATTTTGCAGTTTGTGAGCAAGCAATGTCTTATCTGCCAAGGTGGCATACACCATCTCCTCAGTTTGTTTATATAACTCAATCTGGTCAATTGGATGAATATCCTTGGAAAATACTTCTAGATTGGTTCTTATATAATTAGCAGCTGACTGGGGTTGCTGTGTCTTGGGCTTGAAATGGCTGAGGATCATTTTCTTTACCTAAATATCATAAGTATCCATTAACCTTTGTTGATTAGTAGGTGCTATCCTCATCAGTTGATTATAAAGTTGCATTCTCGCTGGATCATTTCTAGCTTTTATATCAGTAAAAGTTTTCTTGATATCTGAGCTTTGTTTGCTTTGAGGCTTGGTGGATGAAACTTCCATGCTATGTTACCTCTCTAGCTCTTGCTGGAATGAGCTGGCTGAGGTGCCAGGTAGTGGAGATGTTTGTTGCTCAGTTCTTCCCTACCCTCTCATAGTGCTTGTGGTATCTTCCACAAATTCCTCTTCTGAATATGGATTCAACCTCTACCTCTTATCTCCAGTTTGTTCTGATGGTCCACTGGTAGGGGAATCCTCTTCTCTATCTCTCTTTCTGCTTTTTTCCTTATTTTGAGGAGTCTGTAGAACAGGGGCTTCAGATGCCTTGGTTTGAGCTGGGGGAGCTTGCCCTTCTCCCTGTTCTTGTGTTGTAGTGGGTTGATTAGCCATGGTCTGCTGTTCCGTATCCATTACTTCCTTGCCCTTTACTGCTGAACTAGAATTTCATGTTGCTTGCTCTGAGCTCTCAGCAAAAGATGTATCCCCTCCAATGTGCTGGGGCAGCGTGAAAGGTACCTGTCCAAAAGAGTCCATGTCAAGTGTTTTGTCAAGCTCTTTAATTTATTTTTCCAATTTCTCTTCTCCAGTCATCTCTTCAAATAATGTGACCTCTAGCCACTCTTATTGGTTGGCATATTGCTGGATTTCAGGGATTGGATAGTAAACATATGCTGGCAGCTTATTTTTGACTTTCCTATAGCTTATAAAATGATTGGCGTCATATGGTGCCCAATAGAAACTCTGTTTTAGTCTGAGTTTCTGCCCTAAAATCTCATCAGCTTCTAGCCAGGCTTCCCTCTAATTGAAGGTGAAAGGGCCCAGTTGATTCCTTATTTTTAAGTTGTACCTTTTTCTTGGCCTCAAAGAAATGGATTACATCTGCTTGGATGAATTGTCTAAAGTATTCCAGGGAAAACAACCGCATTGGCACATATTTTGACAATTTATAGGGGCTCAGCTCACAGCCATATATCCGAATCACAGTGTGATTCTGGTAAAAGTACCAGTCACCTATGCTATAGCTCTTGGAGAGATGTAGAATTCTCTGCATTTCACCATAAAGTCTATCTGGAGGAAAAGTCTATCTGGAGGACTTGTTATCAGTAAAGAGGTGGTTGGATATATGAATAGATCAATAAATTCACAATAAGTGTAAGGAGAATAGTAGACATGGTGGAAGACTGGGGTCCAGAAGATTACAGACCTTGGCTCTCCCTTGACATCAAATTTTCTGAGTGGAACTTGAAAACTATCTGGCTGATAGTAGAGAAACAATGATATATGTATGATGTGTATTTAAACACTCTTTCTCTGTCCATGCTCATGAAATGTTCATGGCTTTTATCAGCTATGTAGGTGGCATATTCATACTTGACAGCAGGGGGTTGTCCTGGAGAAAAGATGGATAATAGGACCAATGTGGTTTCATCTACATACTCACTGGTTTTGAATCCTAGGATGTAGGTTATCATGTGAATGATAAACTTTCTTGCTTCATTAAATCAAGTGTTCAGGTATGGAGGACGTTCCTGTGGTTGACCATTGGGTTTAATAAATGTTTTGCCAATTCTGGTTATCTCTGCACTTGGAAATTTGGCACCTTGGTCAAGCAAAAATCCCAAGGAAAGAGGAGTCAATGGTTCAGTTTGTTTGAAATGCAGCATCTCATTTATTGATTCAGGGGTGATATAGAATAGAACTATCCCAAAAGGAGACATCACTTCCCTTTGAGTGGGCTCATAATTGGCATGGCATTGGTGAATGAGGTTAGGAAAAACATTTACACAAGGAAGGTAGTACATGGGCATATTAGACTCCCAAATCCCAAAGATGTCAGTTTTGTTTCTATGGCTATTCCTGATCTCACAAAAGGCCTGGAGATGAGACTTATTACCCATTATGTTATTAATCTGGAAATCCTTGTCAGCTAGGGGTAACCACTCCAGTTCTTTATGTGGGGCATTGAGAAGGGCCACATTGAGCGCTACTGGAGCAGGGGCTACCATCTTTATAAGTTCTCAGGTGTTTTTTGAGTGAAGTGTGGAATTTTACAGCAGCAGTGGGCAAAAATAGAGGACCTGGGCCTTTTTCCAAAGGATTTGCAAATTGGAGCTTTGTTTTGACTCTGGTAGGCAGAATTTGAAGCAAAAGGATGAAGCTTGAAGGATTTGTCTTGCAAGGGATGAGTAGCAATGGGTTCAAGGCCTTTCCTTTAGCAATTACTGACCAAACAAACCTTGAGCTCGACTTAAATTGGAGAGATTTTGTTGGGTGTGGCGGAATTGGTAGTTTCTATAGCAAAATGTGGGCAAACTAGTAGTTTCAGTGGGCAATTTTGCAGATGGAAGTCAATCAGTGAGCTTGGGAGCAAGACTTAGGTGAATTCTTGCTTTTCTCGATTAGCCGAGTGAATTGTATAGAGAGGTATGCAATGTGCAGGTTTTTGGTGGATGAGTGGTCCTGGTGAGCTTAAGTGTAGCAGCAGGGTGAATTTTTGACAAGCTTCTAGGACTGCCCAGACAATTTTCACAGCAAAAAATCAAAAGTGAGAGGGTTTTCCACAGAATGATGGTAAATACCTATTTTCACAGTGCACTAGAGTTACTGGCTGGTTGGGAGATGATTTGCATAGTGAGGTGTCGAGCTATGGTGGTCGAGGTGGTGGACTATAGGTTTGTTGGTGAACTCGTCGTCATTTACATGCAAAAGCTCAGCGAAATTACATAATGAGAATGATAAAAAACAAACGGTTTTATGGGTTTTGTTAACAAAAATCAGATTTTTTGGCTTTTTGGCGCTTTTTTTGATGACATCATCATGACGTAAATTTTTTGTCGTGTAGCGGGGGTACGGAAGGTGACATGGTGGATGACTTGGCACTGAGGTGGCAACGGTGACGTGGTGCTGACGTGGTTGTGACGTCATCAGATGACATCAGCGGCGGGGAGCCGAGGGCAGTAAGTGGTTTTATCGCACCACTTTTGGGGTGGCAGCGGTATCGAGCGGGGGGGGGTCGTGATACACGCGGGTGAGCGACGTGTGTCCTTGGTACAACGGCGAAACCGCCATTTTCCCGGGACATATTGTTCAGACGCTGGGGACATCGCGATACGGTTCTGCACCGTTGGATCTAAGGGCCTCGATCCAACGGTCGACGGTGAATGGTAAGTTGCAGGGGCGCGGCATGGGGACCCACTTTAATAATTTGGCTTTGTATAATGTTTTGTGGGGTTTTGTAGTGTAGTCAGCACTGGATTGCGGCCGATCGGTTTTTCATATAACCAAAGGCTAATATGAAACCCAAAGTTTTACGCACACTAAGGGTTATTATAAGGTTCCAGGTGAACCTCATAATTCCCAAAAATCCTTATCATATGGCTATATTTCTAAGGGTCAGGATATTTATTTTTTGGGGATTTTTTTATGTATTTATATACTAGGGGAGGGAAAAAGTTATATAGGATTTATATAGTAGAGTTAGGGGGTTAATATGGTTATGTGGGATGGATTTGTATGGTTTAGGCTAAGATTATAGGGTGAAAACGTAGGCATGGGGGAACGAAAAGATGCCAAATGGTGAAGTTTAGGAAACTTTGGCAAAATGGAATAAAGACTTTTTACACAAGAAATGTGGCTTGTTTTACCTAGGTGAAAACACATTTTCACTTAGTTTTTCTATGAAATGAAGTGGACTAAGGGTAATGAGCAAATCTCATTGCCCTTGGGGGGGAACGTTAGTAAGTGTTTCTTGGGAAAATGGGGAGGGGAATTAGTCATGCTCCATTTGTTTTGTGCCACCTTGCCATGGTACCTTATGATTTTATGAGATGGCAACTTGTTCGAAATGAGAAAATTGCTCACAAACCATGCTTCTATACCATCAAAACTGCCTACCCAACCTAGTATACCTAACATTTTCTCTTCATTTTCATTGGGTGCACTTGAACTAGCAAACCCTGATTCTTCTCTTTTCTTTTAGCTGCCCCCTATCTAAGTCTACCCTTATTTCTTCCAGGGCTCAGATTAAGTTGTTGAGACCCTTGCTTCTCTACCTGACTACTTGCCTGCCAAGCTTAAACTGTTTGTGCAGACCTTTATTCTCTATTCTAAGACAAGTAAATTCAAACATGATCTAGCCAGGATTAGGTTGTCTGGCTAATCATCAACTGTGGCAAGAGTTAACCACCTATACATAGTGAAAATTCATCAAAATATGGAACCTTTGCAGCATGAAAAGAATGAACATTTTTGGCACTTCCCCAGTCAATCATGAAACATGAAACCTATTGGTATAAGAAGCTAACAGTATTAATGAGTAATTTGACTTACGCTTACTTTCACATGCATTTTAAGACTTTTGATCTAGAGGTACAAATGAATCCATTTTGGATCACCGAGCTAGTGAGTGGAAAACTTCACCTTGAAATCCTTGAATTTAGAGTCAAATAGTAAAGATGAGTCACTAACTTTATATTGTTTTTTTCCTAATAAATTTATCATACCACCTTATGTGTGTCATTGAATCAAAGTAGTTTTTTGAGAGAATATTATTAGAATTCATTAAGTTCATTTTGTTGCACAATTATTTCCTTTTTTTCCTTATTCAAGTTCATTCCTAATTCAATTGCAATTCTAAAAGAATTTGAAATTTAATAGGAATGAGGAATTACTTACCATAGAACAATTCATAGGGGGTGAAACTAGTAATATTCTTCCATGTTTTCTTGTAGGAACATAAATCTTTTGGAAGTCTATCTACCTAGTCTTTCCAATGAAGTTGGACTATCTTGGAGATGGTTGCTTTCATAACCTTATTTGTAGATTCCACTTCACCATTTTCCTCTAGATGATGAAGGGAAAACTTTCGGTGCATTATTTTTATTTTTTCAATAGTTCCCCACACAAGATTAGAACTAAATTGTGCTCCCTATTGAGTAACATTTTTTTTTATAAAACTGAAATATGAAAAAAAAAATTAATAAATTGAACATTGACTATACATTTAAACATGTTAGGGCTTTTTCTTCCACCCATTTGGCAATATAATAAGTGGAAACTAGTATGCACCTTTTTCCTTTTGATAAAGGATAAATAGACCCTAGAAATTCTATAACTCAGTTATCAAAAGGGTCCAGAGGAAGTTGTGGTTGAAGGGGAATATCATCTATTGCTATCACATAATTCTTGTAATGTCTAAAAATATTTGGCCAATAGCATCCCATACTAAGCACCTTGTAAGTAGTTTTTTTATCTCCAAAATGATACCACATCATTCATCATGGAATTATTTTAAAATATAAAATATTTAATCTTCTCTAATACACCTATGAATATAAATATGGGCCTATATAGAAAATATCTCCTTTTATCCATGAGTATTTGGAGCATTGTTTAATAACCTTCTTTTCCTCTCATGGTGAGAAGTGTATTAGTACCTTACTTGTAGATAAATAATAACCACCACATGTCAAAACCATGGAGATTATTATATATATAATATATAGTATATATAAATATATATATATATATAATATAATATATATATAGATATATATAAATATATATATAAATATATATATATATATATATATATATATATATATAATATATATATATATATGAAAGTATATTTGACTAGCCTAAAATCTCACTAGAATTATTGATATGAGAGAGAAAGTCTACCACTAGAATTTTCTTTCTAGGTCAATCTAGGATAGTAATGTTAAATTCCTGCAACAATAATAGCCATCTTGTTAATTTTAGTTAACAATGGTATGTTATATTCTTAGCACAATTACTTCAATGTTCCTTTAGTAGCCCAATAGCAATTTCCAATTTAGGTTTCCAGTATCAATCACATTAACCATTAAACTCATTAACAGTAATAGTAGATAGTGTTAGGTTCCTATACCAATAGGTTTCATCTTTCATGATTGATAGTGAAAGGGATAAATATGTTCATCATTGCAGGTTGCAAAGGTTCCATATTTTGTGTACATGCTATGAAAATTAAAAAAAATTAAAAGAGGGTATGCCTTAAAAGAATAATCAAAAGGAAAGAAAATCAAATGGTCAAAGAGAAAAGTGAAAATGAACCCCAAAATAAAGACCAGGAAAGTGGCCAGTCAAAATGCCACTACTATCTTTTGGGCAGTATCATACTCTACAAAAACTACTGCTACTCATACTTGATGGATGGCCCAATAGTCTAAACTGGACCATGCCATGTTTAAATTGCTTGTTGCAGAATAGAGAATGTTTCCTATCCAAATAGCTCAAGCTTGGCAGATGACTAGCTAGGAAGAGAAACAAAGGAGCCCAACTGCTTAATTTGGGCCCTTGGAAGAAATAAGGGTACATTTTAGATAGGAGGGCAGTCAAAAGAAAAAGAGGATAATCAGGGTCTGCTAATTCAAGTGCACCCACTTCAAATGAAGAAAAAATGTTAGGATTACTAGGATGGGTAAGTAGTGCAAAGTCCTTTTACATTGTCAAGCTGCTCACTGCCAAACATAATTTAGCAAGCATTCCTCAGCCTTTATACCAAACCTAAAAATCAAGTAGAAGATCCAGTTGAAACCAGACATGGCCACTCCAGCTGCACTGGATGTAGCTCCCGTGAATCCACCAAATAAAGAACTAGAAGCTTTGCCACTGGTAGACAGTGATTTCCTCATCACAGACTTTGTGGCAGATAGGAATCACTTACAGACCTTCTGCCAGCTAAGGAACAGTCACTTGGACAACAGTGACATGTATGGCATCTGGGAATCCAATTTGCCCACCTACTTCTTGCCATCTGTGAATATTTTCCCTAAAGTCCTTCACCTCTGTGCAGAAAACTATGACCAGAAGCTCAGAGCTGTGAAGTCTCCATCTGGGAGCATCCTCTTCTACATAACACCAAATTCCATCAATCAAATGTTGAACTACAAGCAAACCCAGCTGTTATATCCATTCTCCATTAAGTACTTGTTCGATGAGGGCTCCAAGCTCTCTAGCATAGACATTGCTGGAGTAGCCAAGAAATTCATGAAGGTAGACTGCCAACCTTCTGGGCCACCTCCTTTTTCATATGCAAATTTCAATGAGGTAGGCAAGCTTCTGGTGGATATGTTAACCTCTGTGCTGGGGTTCACCACAAATGAGCATGTTGATGAAACTGTGTTGGTCATGCTGTCTACATATAGCCTTGAGAATCCCCCTGCTATGAAGTACAATTATGCCAAATATATTGCCAACAAGATACATGACCAATTTTCAAGGTTGAATAGGGAGGCAATATTCAAGTATTCATCATACATCTATCACCTATTCATGTATTATCAAACAGATTGCTTCCAGTGCCCAATCAAGAAGCTAGAC
>APFE030208534.1:118770-131763 GCA_000404065.3 Pinus taeda
GAGGAAAAAATGATTTTTACTCATTTAAAGCCTAAGGTCCCTCATCCCAAAACCTCTGCAGATTACTATAGAACAAACTTGGAGGTCTTTTCTAAAGACATACACCCCATGGATCAGATTGAGCTGCACAAACAGACTGGAGAAATGGTGTATGCAACACTTGCAGACAGGGCCATGCTGGCCCATCAGCTAAAAGAAGCCCTGAAGAACACAAATACACAGCTTGATTTGGAAAGGCTGTCTTCCTCTGCAAAGGACAACAGAATAAAGACTTTGGAAGACATAATAATTGATTTGGGACATGACCCAAAGGATCCAAAGGGTGTTAGGGCCCTCATGAAGAAAAAAGAGGATGACATTGCTGCACTAAGAAAGCAGGCAAAATTTCCTCCTACCATTCACCCTCAAACAACAGAACTTGCACAAGAAAAGCAAGTAGATGATGCCATGGAGCTACTTCTAGTGATGAATCAAAGAATATTGCAAATGGAAGAAGAATTAGAGAAGGCATTGTAGGACAAGCAAGGGGAGTCAACATCCCAGCCCCCTCAAACATCAACAACTCTTGGACCTGTCCCTCCTACACAAGCAGCAGTAGCCCCTCCTGCTATTCCAGCACCTACCACAGCTACATCAGCAACAGGAGCAACAACAGAAGCAACAGCAACAGCAGAATCCAGCATGAGCATGGAGGACTTGATGAAAGCTGCCAAAGAGCTTGAGACTCAAGTAACTGAAATAAATGAAGCCAAGGATAGACTGGCCAAGCTGGAGACTAGTTATGATAAATCCAAGATGACAGTAGCAGAGAAACAAAGAGAAATAAAGGCCTTAGAGGCCAAAGTAAAAACTCTGGAAAATGAATTGCTCCTAGGTAAAACCGTAGCAGAAATAAAGAAGATAATTTGGGCCAAAATTGGCCAATAAATACAGGACCAATGGAGGTCAATCCAGGCAATCTATGAGCAGGTTGAGTTAATAGGCATGGCTCATGTGGAAATACAAAGAGCCAGAACAGCACTGGGAATAATGCTTGAGCAGGCCACTAAAATTATACATTTCCTTAATAAGCGCACTAGGGAGTAACTGGCAGCTCTGGAGATAAACAGTAGAACAGACACCATCCTGACAGCTAAAAAAGTGCTGACCTTAAGGAACTTCACTCAAACTCTAGAGAGAAAATGTCAAGAAATGGAAGTAGAGATTGATGATTTCAGGGAAAAAATGACAATACTACAGGATAAGGGACTGCCAAGCTTAGTGAATGTCACAGGACAACTGCTATCATATAATCAGTATATGACAAGGATCAACAATTATGTTGAAAATCAAATAACAACATCCAGCAGCTCCACAGAAGAAGCAGGGCCTCCCTCTGGACAGTCTCTCTATGACAAGTTAGAAAATCTGTTTTTTATTGAAAATGAGATAAATCATTTGTTTGAGGTGCCTCCAAACTTCTACAGATATATAGAGGCAGATGAAACACTGGTGAAAATAAGGGGGCATCAGCTACTTCCAGTTGATTGGTGGCAGGCAATGCTAGAAATTTTGCCCAGATAATTCCATTATGTTATTCCTTTTTGAGAAAAACCAAGTCTCAGTCACGGTACAGGTCAGCAGACACATCAGCACACAAGTATCACAGGGAGCATCTGTACAAGTGACTCACCAACGCACCCAGACAGTAGGCTCAATTAACACAGAGTTAAAGGCACAGCTACAACCCATTTTCCTTAGCCATAAAGTCAAAAGATGTCTGACAGAAAGATAGCTGCCATCTCAACAATAAATGCTGTAGTTATGTTTTTCATTTACTTTTTGTAAGAGAGTTGGTGGTGCAATTTATTGCACAATAACTCTCTATTGAGATATTTTGTACGCTATTTTGTATATATATCCCCTCAGATAATGTATTGAGGGTTGGTTGTAGTGAAATTATTTCTGAAGAGCTCTATTGTATATTTGAGACATTTTGATAATACAAATTGCTGGTGGAGATTTCTGGTTCCTATGCTGTCTGAAGATGGAAATGAATAGCTCTGTTTTGTTGCAGAATTCCTGTGCCATTTGCTAGAGCAATAAGTTTCTATGAACTGTGTATGCATTTTCTGTGTATTCCATAATTCTTATGTTTTCATAATCCTAGTAAATAGAGAAAACAAATAGCCTAGGATTTGTTTTGAACACCCTATGCTCAATCTCTATTTCTAAATATGTTTTCTTCTGGATTAGCCATGGATATGAACTCTTGATTGCTCATGTCTAAACTAATTCTGTCATGGTGAATATTGTTTAAGAATTCTTAACTGCTCTTAAGCAATACTTTCATTTTTCTTTGTTAGCATAGTGAAAGATTCTTAACTACCTTTCACTCACTAATTCCATAATGTCATAAAAAAATTTGGTAAATTTCTTCACATATGCCTATCTGGCTCTGCAGCAATACTTTGCCTTCTTAAACATACTTCAGCAGCACAATACCTCAACTCCATTGCCCAATGGACCAAACTGTTCCATGATCTATATTTCAGTTCTGTCTGGATTCACCAACCCACCAAACTCACACAAAACAACACACCATAACTAGCCTAAAAGCATTCATCAACAAAGCTAAATTATAAAGAGAGAGCCCTCTCTGGTTGCAAGTCGGCTAGGACCTGTAGCTAAAAGATTGGTCAGTGGTTACCTCGGCCGTATTCCCTTTAGGAAACAGGGAACAACCTGAGTGTTAACATTAATGGCAGTAACAAAATTTATCCAAAAACAGTCACATAATCTATGGTCAAACTTAGTCAACCATATGGTCAACCTATAATTTTGGCCTGCAGTCAAAGTGCACAAAATGCCTCGGTTTTTGTGCCAAAAGATGTGGCCTGCTGAGACAGAAATAACCCCAGAAAAATGAAGTCAAATGATGCCTTTAAGGTCATGGAAAACACTGGTCAACACTGGTCAAAATGCATAATTTCTTGTGATTTTTGGCCCTATAATTCAGTCTGAAATTTCATCCTCCTTGATCCACACATGTGAGAAAGAAGAGTGCCCAATGTAGTATGAACCAATGAGAGAAGTATAGAGAATGTGTGAGTGATGAAGATACCAAATTTTGTGAGGGGTCACTTGTATTTATACAATTTGTTGTGGGTGAAGAGACACATCCATTGGGCTTATTGAACCTACATGTTGATGAGGTTGATTTGAACAATTTCCACATGTGTGGGCATAAATTCATAATCATACTTCCGCTTGTCCAAATTGGATGATATTTATATCATTTTTGGTCATCTCGAAAAGAGGAATTTAATACAATCATCATTTCCATCAAATGGGTTGTCCTAAGGTGGAATTTGGCCCTAGTTGGTAATTTATCACTCCCTCTTAACTAGGAAGGATTCCACTTGCCAATTCATCATCAATCATCATGTGCCATCTCTTTCATCTCATCTATGCTCTAATGAACCATAATGTAATAATGAAGAAGAATTTATCGGGAGTGAGTCACAGGACCTTACCACTCTCCACTGACAAAAGTCAGCCCATAGGTAGAACCTAAATTGATCCCGATCAAGTTATTGAACACCATTCATCTTAGACATAGGTAGTACAATAGTACATGATACGTCCATTGGTAGTGATATGATCCCCATCCACATTTCCCAACTCATTGGCCATATGAGAGGTACTTCCCATGAGTCTCGGACTACATGGGTAGGATGTATGTTGGGGCATCAGCAAGGGAAGTTAAACCACTCATCCTGCTCATATTCCATAGGAGAAGGTGGACCACTCATCTTATGCATATGCCAATCCTAGGGGAAGGTGAACCACTCACCCTACATACATGTGTCATCATACATAGGGGAAGGTGAACCACTCACCCTACACACATGTCAAACATCATGGGGTATCATAGAGGAAGGTTAACCACTCACCATGTACACAATGCACCAATACGGGAAGGTGAACCACTCACCTTATGGCTGCTCATAGCTCCAAGAAGTACCTCTAGCCCCCATGAGCCCCCAGAGCTCAGTGTCCAACTCAAGTGGGACCATCATAGGAGGGTCTTTCCATGACTCCAAGTCTCTCTCGGAAGGCTAAGAATTTGGCCTTCCCTAAGGGCTTCATGACGATGGTTTTGTCCTGCTCATCAGACCTGATGTGTTGGAGCCTTATTGATCTCTGTTGTACCATATCCCGAATAAAGTGGTACTTGATATCAATGTGCTTGGAGCAGTGGTGGAACACAGAATTCTCTGAAAGGTGAATCCCACTTTGGTTTTTGCAGTAGGTCATGGTGGTATCCAACACATGCTCAAATAGCTCACTAAAGAGCTTTCTCAACTAGACATCTTCACAACAGGCCATACTAGTAGCAATGTATTCGACCTCGGTGGTGCTTAAAGCAACCGATTTCTGCTTCCTTCTCATCCAAGATATTGAGGCAGGTCCTAATGAGAAGAAACTTCCAGATGTGCTTTTATGATCCACCACATTGCCAGCCCAGTCAACATAATTATATCCATGAAGCCTCAAATTCCCAGCAGTGTATCTCAGACCATAGTTGATTGTGCCATGAAGATATCTCAATATATTCTTAGCAGCAATCCAACGTATGTGATGAGGCTCGACCATAAATTGACTAAGTGTATTCACATCAAAGCATATGTTTGGATGAGAGTTTACCAAGAAAATTAGAGCCCCCACAAGTTTTTGATACTCATAAGGATTTTCCAATGCGGGCCCAACAATACTTCCACATAACTACTTGCAATCCACCATCCCACATCTCTTGAACAGCTTCACAATGTATTTTCCTTAAGAAAGAAAAACCTCACCTAGATTTTTCCAGACCTCCAGTCCTAGGAACTAGTGCATCAAATCCAGGTCCTTCATCTCAAACTCGGAATCCAAATCCCTCTTGCATTGATAAATGAGAGGTTCTACACCTGTTAGAAAGAGATCATCCATATAAAGGATCAGAATGAGAGGCTCATCCTTTTCGACCTTGAAATATAGGTCAGGGTCAGCTTCGCTCCTTGTAAATCCTGACTTCATAAGATAGCTATTAATCCTTTCATACCAATCCCTAGTGGATTTCTTTAACCTATACATGTGTCCTTTTATCTTGTACTTCAAACCCCTCGGGTTGTTCTACACAGACTTCCTCCTTAATCAATTCATGCAAGAAAGTAATTTTAACATCCATTTGGTGTAGGCTCCATACTTGAGAGGCAGTGAGAGAAATAATAGATCAAATAGTGGTGTATCTGGAAATTGGTGCAAATATCTTGTCAAAGTCCACTCCTTCCTTTTGAGAGAAGCCACAAGCAATGAACCTGGCCTTGTATTTTTCAGCACTCCCATCAGCTCCATGTTTAATTTTGTAAAGCCATTTAGAAGTGACCACAAAATTGTCCTTGGGTCTAGGAACTACATACCAGGCATAGTTATTCATGATTGATTTGTATTCCTCATTCCTTCCATACTTGGTGTTTCATGGCCTCTTCAAATCTACATGGCTCAGATTGAACAATAGTACTCATAGTAGTTAAGTACGCTTGATACCTGTTCAACTTCTTGCTTTCACAAAATATCCCTCTTGGAAAAATATGTCTTTAATCATCTTCGAGAGTGTCTTTGAGCCACAAAGGCCTTTTCCTTGAGGTTGAGGGATCACCAAGGGGTGGATCAATGGGATCCATCCGGCCTTTAACATTGAGCATTGGTTCATCTGTCGGAGATTCATCCTACTTGCCTACAACACCATCATTGTCCTTAATTGGGATAGGGAGATCTTTAGCTTTCCCAAGGGTAGATTCATCATCAAAAGTGACATCATGTCTTATTTCCACTTCTCTTTGACTAGACACATAGATTCTACAAGCCTTCGAAGTTTCAATATAGCCCACAATTATTCCTTTCTTCCCAGATGCTTCTAACTTGTTTATTTTCTCTTTAGGCACAGGAAAATACACGGGACAACCAAATATTCTAAAATGAGAAACATTAGGTTTCTTACCAGTGAAAAATTCTTCAAGTGTCTTGAAATCCAATGCTTTATGCGGGCTCCTATTTTGAACATATATGACAGTGTTGGCAGCTTTTCCCCATAAGAAGTTCGGTAGACCTTTGTCATGAAGAATGGCAGAGGTATCTTCTATTATTGTTTGATTCTTCATTTCAACAACTCCCTTTTGCTCAGGAGTATATGGAACAATTGCCTCCATATTAATACCAACCTCTTTGTAAAATTTGTGGAATTCATCTCATTCATATTATTTTCATTCTCGGTCCTCAACATTTTGATCTTCCTCCATGTTTGATTTTCAACCAAGACTTTGAAAGAACGAAACCATTTGAAAACTTCATCCTTCTTCTTTAAGAAATAGATCCATGTTTAGCGAGAGAAGTCACCAACAAAAATTTTATTGTATAAGTATCCTCCTAATGATGTTACGGGTAACATACCAGATAGATCAAAATGGACTAATTAAAGGATGTTGGCAGTTTGACTTTCACTTGAAGGGAATGGTCTGCTTGTAATTTTTCTGGTTGCACAACCCTGACAAACACCTTCATGATCTATGTTAAATTTGGGCATACCTATGACCATATTCCTTGCCCCATATAAGGATTTGTAATGAAGGCGAGAAAATCTCTGGTGCCATAATTCAGATTGAAGAGAAGTATCACAAGTCAAAGCTCCCAAAGGACTTCCTCCAACTTGATAGAGACCTTCAACCCTAAATCCAAGTGTAAATGAATCTTTAGGGTTTCTTTGCCAAATATGTAGATTTCCATCAATGAATGCTACGTTAAAGCCTTTATATTCCATTACATAAATAGGCACTAATTTATTCTTCAATTCAAGTACATACAATACTTCTTGTAGATGAAGGGTTTGACCTTGATTTAAGTTAAGAGTTACAACCCCTATCCATTTCTCTAGGTAGGTGGCATTGTTTCTAAGTATGATCACCAAATTAGTATTGTTTTGGGCTTGTACCCAGTGAAGTGAATTGAGGCACCACTATCAATCAACCAATTATCCAAAGTGTTTGGAGGAGAGGCAGTAGTGAGGGCGCAAATAAGATTAAATTCTTTTTGTTTTTCTAATTAGTTTGTTCATATCTGGAGTTTCTCATCCTTTTGCGAGTTTCACCATTACCATATCAAGTAGCAGGAGCATTCCTCTTTCCTTTATTGTTGAACCTGTTGTTCCTTTGATTGCCATTGCCTTGAAATTGTTGTGATTTTTTTTGTTGTTGTCGTCATCTAGTGGAGTATCCTTCTTGTGAGGACACTCTCTAGCATAGTGGCCAAAACTATTATAATTGTAACACCTTCCTTGTCTTCCTTCTTTGAATCCCTGCTTGAATCCTTGACCTTGTCTCTTTGGAACAACATTGTTTTTCCTCTATGCATGAACGGAGAAAGCAGTAGGTTCATTTCCATTTGAAGGCCTGTCTCTCTCCATCATCCTCATTTCTTCTTGAGTCCATCTAGCTAATAATTCATCGAAACTAGGAAGCTTGCCATTGTTAATAATAGTGGTGTTAAACACATCCCATGATCTTGTGAGAGCTCCAAGAGCAATGAGAATGAGCTCCATGTCGAAAATAACATCTCGAATACATAGAAGATAATTCTTGATTTCTATAATCCTCATGAAGTGGATTGGATAGACTCTCCTCTATCCATCTTGATGTCCTTCAACTTGTTCTTGAAAAAGAGGATTTGATTTGCATTGTTTACTTTGAACATCCCAATCAACTTATGATACATCTCCTTAGATGTTCCCAAATCATAATTATAGGCAACCAAATGCTATTGAATGGAATCAATGATTATTCTTTTAGCTTTGACCTCACCTTTCTGTTGATGCCTCGAAAATCACTGCGACAACATTGGGGGATAACCACCCGGTCCAGACCTTAGTACAGCGCCTTTTCCATTTGGGATGGTGGCTCCGACTGGATATAACGGGACCAGTTTCCCGATAATGAATAAAAGGGATGGATGAGTGATGAGTAGTTTGTTTTAATGATAGGCGACTAGCTTATTCTATTGACAAAAATAAGAAAACTAATACTAATCCCGGGAACAACTTATTCATTTGAAATGCAGCATTTAATAATCTTTATCTATCTAACAGGCATATAGATGACTTTGTAAAATAGACACATATGTTCAATCATTTAAAGATTACTTCATATGAATAGTCAAACGAAGCGATTAACACAAATTACTGCATTCACTATTTGTATCATCGATACATATACGATTGAAAGAAAAGCATGCTATAAACAACCAATAGTGGGATGCATAAAGGATGTTGTTAAAACACATATATATATAAGCGATAATAGCAAGAGTGATTAAATAACAATTCATATAACAGGAATGAGTACAGACGCAGATAATAGTACCATGTGAGCTGCTAATCAATCCCAAATATCAATCGCTATTCAAAATCCTTCCTTCAACACATAAATGCTTTTAAACAAAGACAGTAGTGCACATTTGTATAAAAACCTTCCTCATTAAAATCAGAATAATTGGTCCAGTTTCATAAAAGAATATCCCTGAAGTACAATAGTGCAACTTCAGGGTTTAAGTCATATGCAAAACTTTACGACCCTTTCTAAATGCATGAAAGGGTCTATAAATACTACTAAGCTAAAAAAAAAATCTATGAAACAAAATCCTACTAAATTGGCATCAGTAAATGCAATCTATCTCCTTGGGGCGATCTGGTAGTCGGCGATGTGAATCATGACTCAGGTTTCTTGCCTTTAAACCTGAGCTGGCTTATCGCAAGCATCGGCTCCACTTATGGCGGTCTGTTGAGGCGCAAGCTGAGGTGGGTGGCAAAGGTGGCATCCTGAATGTCGAGTATGATATACCCGATAACATCTGTGAGGCATTTTAAGGCGAATCTTTGGCTATATGGCTTCACTAAGAAGAACCAATAGGAATCCCATGTTAAACTGTTGATCCCCGCGATTAATTTTCCATTTTTCTCCAACTCCGGGTAGCATGAATGCTCCAACATCTTTGTTGCTGTTAATTGGCCTGGAGTACATTGGGAAATCATGTTAGACAAATAAAGTGTATTATTTACTAATTCAACCAAATTACCAGTGGTTGCTTTGCATCTAAAAATTGCTCTTTCTGCCTTCATTAACTGTGATTTCCATTCTGTGAAGAGTATTTCTTTGTGCGATTCCAGAATTCTTGGTAGATTAGTCGCCTGGCCCTAATCGGAATCTTTCCATTCCAGAAAACTTGTCAGTGTTTCTTCGGCCTGATCCAAATCCAATAATTGAGCTTGTAGCGAAAAGATTTCTTGATCTTTCGATTTTAATAGACTGCTCACCTCTGATGCTTTATCAATGGTCGCCGCTGAATATGCTCCAACGTATTGCGATAGCTTGGTTAAGTCATCAGAGGGATCAAATTCCTCTTTCCACACAACATTGCCTGTTACTGTTAATTCTGGGAATAGAGAAGGTTGATCAACTCTTCTCCTCTTCCTCTGTCACTTTACAATAGCTTTATGCTTTGGGCTGTAAAATACATCCAAAGGGGGAATCTCTTCTATTTGCAAAATGATTTCGCCCGATGGATCCTTAGGAATTATTTCTGTTTCTTTTGATTTGGGTGGGTCGCTGGTTTTGCCCGAAACCTGTTTTGATGTTTCTTCCCGTGTGTCTCCCTCTTTAGAAACCTCATCATCTTTTGAGCATTCTAGGTTGCCGATGATTGAGTTGAATTGTTGCCATTGCTGGAGCAAATTCGGATCAATTTGTGTATCATCATTAACTTTCGAGCTGCTCTCTTCTTGAGTTTTCACCTGGGTTTCATCCTGCTGCTGCACATTTTCCTGGGTGTCTTCCTACCTCTGATTATGCACTTCCTCATGCTGCTTTGATGTAGTAGGAGGTTGCGTATTGTTTTGCTGCTCAGGCTCGCTTGATCTTGTCATTGTTGGAGTAGTCGCTAACAGGTCTAGAGGCAGAGTTTGCAACCTCTGTTCTCTAATTCTGTTAAATTCGGCTAGCCCCTCATCGTTGTATTCATTTCTGGCAAGCGATTTAACTTGATATAGCGACTCGGCCGATGCAAACAAATCTTCGAATTTGTCTTCTTTGTGCTCGACCTTGGCCAATTTGGCCTAGTCGAGTGCATTGTAAGCGATTTTCCTTGGATCATACTGCCTGCTTGGCAGAGTAGCTAGAGTCAGCAAATTTATCTTCCCAGCTTCCTTCTCTGCATGTTTGATATCATGCAGGGTGTAAATTCCAATTCGCAGGGGAAAGGAGGGCCAGACATGCTTTTTTGCTTTTTTCAGGGTCTGAGTAACCCCATCGGCATTGATTTGATAAGCTACTTCCCTGACAAGTAACTTATCAGGGATGTATAGTGGGAGTACATGGGGCCTGGCCTGACTACCAAAAACTCTAATGTAGGTGAATTTATCTTCTCCAAACCAACTTGCTACTGCGGTTAAATCCACCCTGCTTGTGCAGAAATCTTCGGGGCAGGTTTATCAAAAATGGAGTAATGAATCGACAACATGAAACCGTTGCAGATTTGATATAGGTGGTGTTTGTAGTTGGTCTTCCACAACTTTTGATGATATATGTGGATGGGTGTGGGGTCTTGCGACGTCCACCTCCATCCGAGCATAGGAAACTCAGAATTAAAACATAAAACATCCAACACATAGGCACTGTAATAAAATGGCGGAATGAACCTCTCTGTGACGCGAGAATCAAATCTGAAATTAAGAATGACCTTGGCTAACTTATCGAATAATATATCCGCCCAATCCATAATCTCATCACTACATGCCGCCTCCATTAAGGGGACCATTTCTATGGTAAAATTGGCGGAGTCATGTAATCCCCATAGTCTACACATCATAATTCTAGCATAGCAGTAAGGAGAACATAGAGAGTCGACTGAGTACTTACCCGAGGATTCATGTTTGTGCTTTGCTGGATTTTGTCTCCAGCCTCGAATTGGTTCGGGCTCGGTCTCGTTTTCTGCTCGGAACTTCTCCAGAAATGCCGTGTTATACTTTTTCTCTTCTGCCGGCAGATGATACATTTGCCTTAAATCTGCGGCTCGAAAAGAACCAAAAATCCTTCCATCTGCAGTGCTGAACATTCTGTCGGTAATTGGGATCTCTTGGATTGCCCACCTTACCACATCCGTATATGGGAGAATTTGCTCCCGGGCCACTATTCTGTGAAGAAAGAAATTGGCCAAGTCTTTTAGATTGGCTTCAGATTTGCTGGTACTATCGCATGAGACTTGTATCCCGGTCACCTTCGGCTCTTCGGCTTCAATCAAATTATATGTTCCTTGCCAAGTGGCTCTGGTAAGTCCCAGGCATGTAGTATCTGATATAAACCCTTTCTTTTTACTGCCTGCATCAACAACAGATTGCCCTGTGGCTGGCGAAGCGGTAGGCATTGTAGTCTTTTTGGACTTCTTTCCCATTCCACTCAAATCTGTCTCTGCGGAAGAATTCTGCACAGAGCGAAAGATAGGCGTAATACAGGAAACAATAACATGAATTGAATAGACTGAGGTATATATATCTTGATGCATTCATGGTGATCGATTGACTTAAGACGACTTTCAGATCAAATCTGTGAATAGATCGCAAGCTTGTTGTTTTCATTAAATGGCCGTTAAGGCCTGTCAATCTCATTAATACCAGTCGCTTCGGTTAATGGCCAAATGATTTATTTAAAGCATGCATTGGGCAATTTAGCGGTTGAACGCGGATGAGTGGATTTTCGAAAGATATTGCGTTAATTACGAATAAATCGTATTAAACTGCCTTTATGATTTTACTTTGAAAACTGCGCTTTTGCCCTTTTCGCAATCGGGCGTCGGGAAAATCCTAAGTCATTGCTTTGGTTCCATTTGGAATCCTCGATCGCCGATAGCGATATCGCATCGCGTCGGGAGTAGCGAGTGGGGCAGTTTAGAATGTGGGCATGGTGAATCGCCGATCGCCGATAGCGATGTCGCATCGCATCGGGTCGAGAGAGAGCTTATTTGCGTTTAAGCATTATCGCCGATTGCCGATATCGCATCGCATCGGAGCAAGGGGTTCTTAATTGTGTCACTTTATATTTCACCGATACCTAATAGTGATTTCGCATCGGAACAAATCAAAATATCCTCAAGTTATGTTCCTTTTGTCATTGCGATATGCGATCTTGCGATCGCTTTATCACAATGACAAAAGATAAATCGTTTTACGTTAAGGTTTTTGATTGGTTTTATTGAAGAGGCCTTTTATTAATGTTTTCTTTTATTTCTTCAGGCCTTTTTGAAATAGAACTTTAATTGATACCAATTAAAAAAATTAAAAAGGGACCCATTTTATATTATGGTTTTGGAATAATAATGATATGAAATGGGGGGTTGTTGTAGGGCACAACAATTGGCGATTCACTGGAAGAAACAATTATCTTTGAAAAGTATAGAAATACTTAAATTTTTTCGAAATAGAAATTTTATAAAAAGGAAAAATTCTAATATAAACTAGGTATAGTTGCATTCCAAATAAAATAAAACTTTCTCTGCTAATTCCCTCTTTTGTTGAAAATTATATACATTCTAGATTTTAAATTGGCCTCTATTGGTTGATATTGATAAAACAAAAAACCTTTCCAAATCAACTATTAAAATTAACTCCTTTGTCATTGGTAGGGCCTCTGCTGCCAGCAAACGTCCATAGTTTCGGCAGGGATACCTTTTAACCATATCATTGTTTATTGTCCCATTCACCTTAGAGCATGATTAACAGAATGAATTCAAAATATGTTTTTCACATCTTGTATTTCTTTTCTCTTTTCTGTTATTTTGTAAGATAAAAAGCCATTGCCCTGGTTTGGTGGCCAGCTAAGTGACAATGCCATTCACTGGTAGTAATCTAACCGAACAAGCTGGCTCGTGATG
>APFE030208538.1:0-82123 GCA_000404065.3 Pinus taeda
ACACCTAATCGAGTGGTAGTAAATATACACATAAATTTAGTAAATATTTTAAATAAACAAATAAAATTAAGTATTTTTACATTCAAAATCCTTAAAATGATTTAAAATATCTATAATTTTCTTTTGAAATGTTTTACTTATTACTTTTTTATTTGGTTTCATTATAAAAAATACAATGCATAAACATTTAAACTTTCAAAATCACCCATGATTAAGAGTAAATATCTTTTACACAAAAAAATTATCTTAACTCATATTGTCATTACCTACTTATCATCTCATAACTAACCACTAAAAGTATCAAAAACTAGCAACAACTAATAATAAAGAACATAATCTATATTAATATATATTAATTATTAAGATTATATATATAATTTTATTCTATAATTAATTATCTGTTTTTTCATCAAATACATTAAAATTATCAAAATAGACTAGTATTCATGAAAAAACCATACTCCTACATAAATATAATTTAATTTATTTAGAAAATATATATCAATTTTGATTTTTAATATAGAATTAAATACCACATCATATTAAAACAGATTTATTTTATTTATTTATTTATAAATGAAAGGTTTGATTTACCTTTGATCACATATTACTTTATTCTGGTATTGCCAATATACAAAGAAGCATTAGTCTTTAGGAAATATTTGTAACAAAATAAATAAGCTTTTTTCAAGAGTGACGTTGCTTTGTATTAAACTATCCCTATTTATATTCACTTAAGAGTACTTTTCTAAGTATCCAAACTATTACAATAATAATAAACAAAACATCAAAATTCATCACATCATTAACCAAAATTTAAATATAGATATAAAAAACAATAACTCAATGTCTCCAACCATCCTAAATAATCCCTTTTAAAAATTTAACAATCTATATCCCATTGTACAAAAAGTATTTATTTTGATTTTTTCAACCACAACCTAACTAATTAACTTTAGATTTTTAGTTTTATAACCTGCTTTGGGATTGCTTCTATGGTTAAAACTAATGAAGTCATGACCCATATCTTCCAATTTAGGGTATCGATCTCATAACCGGTCGTGATGAATCACTGTATTGCAATAATAATTTTATGGTTTGCTTGAATATATGAAAAGAGACAAGCTAGCAGAAGGCTCTGCAATATCTTATAATAGTATCAACTCGTACAATACATGCACTGTACCAATCAAATAACTGGGTTGTTGCTGCAGATGATTAGACAAGCCAAACCAGGTATGGTACAACGCCGGTTCATGACTTGAATTTGGTTAGAAAAAAATTGCCTCCGTGCATGATTGGAATATATTATAAAAAAATTGTTGAAAATAAAGTAAAATTACCACACGGTGGTATAGTGTTCATCCATAAGTAGAATGATTAATTTATCTTCGGTAGCTGAGGAATGATTCCGATCATTGTTACCCAGGCCGATTTTTCAAAGAACCTCAAAAAAATTAATATATGGATTTTATTTATAACATTCAATATAATTATTTGTCTCAATATATTATAATTAATTAATATAATTATAATTTAATTAGTTAAATTAATTTAAAATAAATTATTTTTCTATTTTAGATTTTATTTTTATATTTATGTGAATATTTATTATTATTTTAATTTTTTGTTTGATATGGTTTGATTGGATATATATTGTTTCTCATTAATTTTGATGCATTCAGAGGCGAAAAATTGGAGGAATGAGCTCACGGGATTGTTTTTACCGGCGGGACCTAGTTTTCCGAAATAGGATCTCAAACCTTCCCAGAGCATTTCGAGACATCAAACGAATTTTTTTGTGGCTTAAACATCGTCGTTTTTTCCCACATCGTTTAAATTTGTTCTATGCACAGAGGTTTTTCCAACAACACAAGAAGCGCGTCAATCGGAGTCCATATGCAAATGTGATCCCAGTCATACATTGACCTACCTATTTTCACACCTATAATTCAGGAGGATGTTGCATCAACAACCATTATTCATGGAAAATGGGCTAGCCATGTGTTTTTGATGTAAAATGCTCTAGAATAGTCTATATTGTAACTCTATTGAAGTGTTGATGTAGTAAAACTTAACCACTAGTAGGCTATCATGTTGTGTTATAACTAGGCCAGTGGGAGGAAGAGCCACTCAATTCTTTCGAGAGCATTTCTTCCATAGTTGAGGAAAGATAGGTAGGAGAGAGAGGAGGTAGAGTACACATATAGGATATTTTCCCTCTAGTGGCCCACAGGCCACAAACATTACTTCTTTATCGTTGTAGCCATATTTCTAAACAAAAAGAGTTGAAGCATCCTTGCCTTCTAGCTGGGTTTTCTTCTAAAAGGGTTTCTAAAAGCATATATGATGTCTTATGTGTATATGTGAGCTTATCTTTTGGTTCTCTACTTTTTTGCATCATTTCCATTCACATGCATGCACTAATTACAATTAAATTTACAAATCTTGAAGTTTAATAAAATTGTAATAGCGTAAAATTTTAGAGTTTAAATATATTATTATCATATCTGTTGTGACGAACTAGCTAGTGGAATATCCATGGTAATTTACAGATCATTTTGTATTAGAACAAGTTTCTTTAGGTATCTTCTGCCAATTTCAAGGATCTAGATCGATCGGGCTGAAAATTGTAAAACTGTAATCATGGATCACAAATTTGTAAATTAACCTCGTGATCCGGTAGAGGTGAGGTTTACACATCTGGAACAATAAGTCGCACATATCAACTGTAATGTAAGCCTACTCATGGTGGTCTTGAATAGTAAGGTGGGGATATTTGGAGAAGATGGCGGTTCAAATGCAAAAGACAAATTTGAATGAGGATTGGAAGATTGGGGAGAAATGGAGAACCAATCAAGGAAAGATATTAGAGGAAATTTCAAGCCAAAAGTTCCCATCAAATTTTCATTCCATTGTATGTAAACCAATCAAAATAATTTAAATTTAAAAAGAGGCATATGAAAATAATTTGGAGGGAACATAAGAAAAATTGTTTTCTATTAATTGTACTTTTGTCAATGTGGGCCTTCTCATAACTATGCATAATGGGTGCTTATTGGATGTGAAATTTAATTTTGCATCCAACAATTATCTACACTTGAAATTTGAGTAAACCCAGAAGGAGATAAACCAAAAATACATTTAAAAAATAGATTTCTTATTTTCCCTCCAAAATTCATAAGTTTATTTTATTATTTTAACTATTATTTTATTATTTTTCCTTAGGAGGCCAATTTTACATTTAAATTTCCTCTAATGATCCAAAAAAGATCAATCTACTTTGAGTGTCGTGAATTAGTACCTATTTAAAATGGAAGAAAAATCAATATCAATGCATAACATTGTGGGATTGATGCTCTGAAACTGAACCGTTATTTGTATTAACTAGAAGTTTATTTCAGTGTCCATTAGATTGAGGAAGGACATAAGATATCATTCACATAGTTGAAATTAGAGGGCCATACAATGACTTGGTGGGATAGCCAGACAAAAACCCTAAGGTTGGAGGGAGAACCTCCGATGACTAATTGGGAAGATTTCAAAACCTTCACTAATTCACAGTTTTACCCAATTGGGTACGTGGATGACCAATGGATCTGGTGGAATTACCTCAAGTAGAAGCTAGGCCAAAGAATGCAGGAGTACACCACATAATTAATAAAGATGTCTAAAATTTTGGGTATCTCTCCAAGAAAACCAGATGTGCTCCTTAAGTATTTGGGGGCTCTCACTGCCATCTACATCAGCAAGTGATATTATTAAAGCCCAAATTGGTGGACAAGGTTTGTGTACAAGAAAAATACTTGGAGAACATAGGCCTAAAAAGAATGCAATCAAGCGGATTGAAGAAAAAAGAGAAACAATAAGCTTCTAAGGAGTGGAAGAAGAAGCAAAAAGGGCGAAACGATAATAATATGACAGCCACAACATATTAGTGCAAAGATCTTAACAACCACTACAACCACTGCAACCAATCCAACATTGATGGTCATACAGAGGAGAGGTACTCAAAGTTGCATCTAGAGTTAAAACCAAAGAACAAGAAGAAAGATATCAAGATGAAGAATCTCATGGCCATGGATTTAAGAAATCAATATAAAAGAAACTCATATGTGGATGAGAAGGTCATCTTTATGTCAGTTCAGAAGGAGTTGAATCTAAGTAACCTTCAACAAAAGGAAGAGAAAGAAATGACCAAAGTCTTCTATATAAAGCGACAAGTCACGGAGACAAATATTATGCTCTATTTGACTCAAGATTGCAGGCAAATCTCATTGTAGCAGAGCTGGCCAAGAAGTTGGGGTTGAAATTTCGTGATCATCCAACACATATCCATCGGGATGGGTAAATAATTATGGAGAGATCAAGGTAACAAACAATGTAAAATTAGATTTGTTATCAGTGCTGATTTTATTGATGAAGCAAATATAGATGTGGTTCCCCTTCATGTATGTGGAGTCTTGTTTGGGAGTCCATACATGTACATGAGAGAAGCAACATCAATGAGGAGAGACAATTAGTAATGTATCGTCAAGGATGTAGAATCATTTTCCATCAACCCGCACAAAGGCAACTTGAATATTTAACTTGTAAGTTCCAACCAGGTCAAGAAATTAATCAGTTCTAGGAATAGGTATGTCTTATTATTTTTAAGAGAAATTCAATTTGAAGATGAGTCAATAAGAGGTAAGGAATCCTTGGAGAGGTGTACTAAGAAACAAAAACAAATGTTGGAGGATTTTTTACGGGAATACAAGGATGTGTTCCAAGTGCCCAAAGGGTTACCACCTAAGAGAGAAGAAGAAAAAGAGATCCAACTATTGCTAGACTCCCCATTGCCAAATATTGGGTTGTACAAGTAGTGATATGCCATTGAAGCAAGTGATGTGGAGAATCAATTACAATAGAAATTGGAATAAGGTGTCATTTGACTTAGTACATATCCATTTAGGTCACTCATAATGATTGTCTGAAAGAAGGATACCCACAATATTTGGGTCAGTCAATAATAGGTACCCCCATGCCTAGGATAGATGATGTGCTATATCAGTTGTAGGAAGAAAATTACTTCACCATGTAGGACTTGAAGTCTGGATATCAATAGGTTCGAGTCAAAGAAGAAGATACATGGAAGAATTCCTTAAAAACCAGGAAAGGTTTGTATGAGTTGTTAGTCATGCCATTTGGCCTATGTAATGGACAAACTACATTTATGAGATTAATGAATGATTTAATGTGCCTTTTTATATATTAATTTGTTCTTACCTATTTGGATGATATACTGGTATATAGTGCTACCTGGGATGAGAATATTCTACATTTGACGCAGGCGCCGGAAACATTAAAGAAACTCTAGATGCTAGTAAATTTCAAGAAGTGTGAGTTTGTTCAATATTCCTAGGTGTATTTTGGGTATGTGATATATGTTGAAGAGCTAAATATAGATCCTTCCAAGATGGAGGCCGTCATGAAATGGTTGGTTCCTTCTAATGTTTCTGGGGCCAGTAGTTCCATTGAGGCAGAACAGTACCTGAGGATATTCATAGACTCATTTTCAGTGGTAACAACACTACTCCATGCCATAAGATAAAATGACAAGAGTTTCCAGTGGGGAAAGCTCAGCACGGGCTTTTGAGGAGTTAAAGAATAATATTATTCAAGAACGAGTTCTGGCATAACCAACTTACAATGCCCTTTGAAGTGGAGATATATGTGAGTGGGTATGTTATAGGAGTCGTCTTGATGCGGGGAGGAAGGCTTTCATGCTACCATTTTGAAGTATTCCATGGGGGAGTCCTTAACTACCCTACTTATGATAAGGAGCTCTATCCATGGTGAAAGGTGTGAAGAAGTGGAAGCACTACCTCATCAAAAAGGAGACAATAATCCACACAAATCACCAAAAATTATACTACTTGTAGGCCTAGATTAAGCTACAACAGACCGTGCATTACAAGTGGATGGAGTTTTATAATAGTTTCATTTGATGATCAAGTATAAGAAGGGAAGTACAAACAGGTTGGTTGATATGCCTTCTAGGACACCCACGTCAAATATTAGAACCTTGGGAACTCTTATGCACATGGAGTCATTCACCCATGACGCATACAGAGAGGTATATTTACAAGATCGGGACTTGAAGGAGGTGTATTAGAAGTTGTAGAGTCAGATTCATGTGCATGATGGTGACAAAATAATTGACTACTATATCCAAGGTGGGTTACTCTGCATGATTGATAAGATATGTGTTCCTATACGTGATTGATTGCAGCTAATTAGAGAGGCTCACATCTCTAAGGTTGCAGAGTACTTTGGTGTAGGAAAGGCTATGACTAACTTGTAGAGGTACGTTTATTAGCCCAAGATACAAGAGAAGGTAGCTAGGTTCATAAGAGGGTGCGTGCTTTGTTGTACTAGCAAGCCTAGCAACAAGAAACATA
The DNA here is from genome assembly GCA_000404065.3 of Pinus taeda. Classification (NCBI taxonomy): domain Eukaryota; kingdom Viridiplantae; phylum Streptophyta; class Pinopsida; order Pinales; family Pinaceae; genus Pinus; species Pinus taeda. Next base: position 6,444 of record APFE030208538.1, read on the forward strand.
TTCTCTATAATCCCTTACATGTACCTACTTGTCCTTGGGAAAACATTTTGATGGACTTTATGGGAGATTTACAAACAACCAGGAAGGGACATGACTACATGTTTGTAGCAGTTGATAGGTTCAACAGGATGTGTATTCTTATGCCTTTTAAAAACACCATCAACAGATAAGAAGTAGCAAACTTATTATTTAGAAAGGTATGGGTGCACTTTAAGATACAAAGGAGCATTATTTCAAATAGGGATACAAGATTTCTGAGTGCATTTTGGACTACATTGTGGGAGAAGATGGACACAAACTTGAAGGGATCTACAAAATTCCATCCATAGATGGATAGGCAGACAAAAGTAGTCAACAGAACAATGGCGCAACTTCTGAGGGGATACAACCAGAAGCATCTGAAGACCTGTGATGAAAATATGGTATATATACAACATTCTTACAATAGAGGAGTCAACACTTCCATAGGGAAGTCCCCATTTCAGACTTGTTTTGGATATTTTCCACCTTCACCTTTGGTTATCGCATACGGGAAACAAGGAGGAGTGAGGGAAAAATTTACGAGAGATGTTTTGAGGGATGAAAATTTTATAGAGAAGAGTATGCAGATCAATATACAGGAACAAGACACACTACAAAAGTCATAGGAGACAGGGTATGGATATAGTTCTACAAATAGAGGTTGTAGGGGCCTGGAAAAAAAATCAAATCTATGAGGTATGGTCTCTTTGAGATACTAGGAAAGTGGGTGAAATGCCTATCGACTCATTTTTCCACCATATATGTGCATTTACTCAATTGTCAATGTAGATAACTTAAAACTCTATGAGCCTTCCATGCCAAATTAGGAAGAGGAACAGGTCCTCCCTTCTATGGAGGATTTGGCACGAGATGCTATAGAAGAGTTGATAGAATATATACTTCCACAGAAGAGGTATAGAACTATAGGGCATGGGCAACATGAACTTTGGAAGATTGGGTTGAAGGGACAACTTCCAGACGAAGCTAAATGGTAGACCAAAGAGAAGGTGCATGAAACATTTCCTCACCTCATTTAGTAAAAGATTTTTGGGACCAAAAGCTACCAAAATGGGTATGTGTGATCCCGATTACATCATTATATTGTTTTTCATCGATATCGATGCATTCGGATTCCAAAAACTAGAGGAATCATCGCGAGACATTTTTTACTGACAGGACCTAGCTTGGTGAAATGGGGTCTCAAACCTTCTAGGAGCATTTTGAGGCATAAAAAAATGTATTCTAGGGGTAAAATTTTCCACATTAGCAGAGAACATTTTCATGGTATTTTACACAGATATATTTCTAATTACACAAGAAGTATGTTAATCATAGTTTGTATGAAAAATTTATACCACTCAGAAGTTGCCCTCCCTATAAATTTCATACCCATAGTTCGGGAGGATGCCTTGTCATCCCCCATTATTAATGGAAAAGGGGCTAGAGACATGTTTTTGTTATTAAATACTCTACAATATTTTATATTGTAACTCTAGTTAAGAATTGATGTAGTCAAACTTAACCACTAGTAGGTCATGGGGTTGTGTTATAACTTAGCCATTAGGAGGAACAAAGAGTCCATTCTTTCGAGAGCATTTGTTCCACATCTAAGCAAAGATAGCCATGAGAGATATGAGGTAGAGAAAACACAGATGATTTATGCATTGTAGTAGGCCACAGGACACAAACATTACTATTATGTGCTTGTAACAATATTTCTAGATAGAGAAAGAGAGCAAAGCGGCCTTACCTTCATTCTGGGTTTTCTTTTAAAAGGGTTTCCCAGAGGATATATTGTGTCTTATGTGTATGTGTGAGTTTATTTTGCCATTCTCTACTTTTCTGCGTAATTTCCATTTGCATGCATGGACTAATTACAGTTAAATTTAGAGATCTAGAACATTAATAAAATTGTAATAGTGTAAAATTTTAGAGTTTAAATATATTATTATGAGATCCACAATAGTTTACAAATCACATATATATCTTCTTATATCCAAATAAAATAAATAAATTACTTGTATTGTATTGTATGGTATTGTATTTAATTATATATATTAAAAAATAAATACTTATTTATATAATATATGAATTTAATATTTATATATTTAAAATTAATCAAGGTATTGAAATGGATTTAATATCTTAACTTAAAAAATAATAATAGTTTTTACTATTGGAAAATATCTTAACTTAAATGTATGATGAAACCTTTTGTTAATATCTGTATAAGTAATCCTAATTCATAAAAGTTAAAAATTTTTAATACCCATTTTGGAGACTAAGATTTTCTTTAAAAACTTCATCAAGGTATACTGAAAAAATATTGCGTTTAGATTGCTCTTCCTTCTCATTTGGATGGTCATTTAACATGTCGAGAAACGGAATAGTAACTTATTAGATATTATTAGCTAATTTATTTGATAATTTATTAATATTTAACAGTATAAAATTTATTTTTTGGAATTGATATTTATGGTAATAGTTTATGATATCATTTATTAATTTTTTAATGTGTCCTATTAAATGTCATAGCGTGTTCATTCGTTTATAACTTATTATTATTAAAAAATTATATTTTTGTTAATTTCATCACATAGTTAATTCTTTCTCTTTAAATCCATAAAGATACTTTAGATATTTTCAGTTATTTATTTTATGTAAAAACCTCCAAAATTATTTTACCAATCTTCGAAATTGTATCTTGTTAATAATATATATTTCTATTTCTTTTAATTATTATATTAATCCTACCTTGTTAAATGAATGTATATCTTATGTATATTTTCCTAATAGTCAATAAGCTTAATGCAACTTATTTTTTTTAAGTTTACATAGATGTATCCAATTTTATTTGATACACCTAATACATCACGAAAAGAATTGCAATGTGGTTGTGGTGGTGATGGTATAAATTTGATGGACATTCTTTCTTTTAGGCAAATATTTATAATTTTCTACATTTCATGTTTATTTTTTCCAAAAAGTATTATATATGTTTTTATTAATTTGTTATTATAACTATGAAAGTATTTTTAATTTTTAATTTTAATTAGAGTATAAAATATGATTTAACAAAGTGATATTATACATGTTTTATATTAGTTGGGAAAGATAAAAAAAACATTTAATTGTGTTTTTTCTATTATTAAAGTAATTAATGATTTGGTGTAATTATGTATAATTATTATTTTTGTGATTTCAAAGATTTTACAAATCATTTTAAATTATTTTTGAAAAAAAAATTGACAACTTAGTCAAGTCCATTAACTATAACATATTCTGAAGAGAATAAATCAATCTTAATCTTCAACATGATGACTTGGATTTGTGAAGGCCCTTATAAATAATAAAACGAGTTTGAACGTTTTTGCCACAAAATCTAGCAAGCCTTGTGTAATGGTACCATACAAGGTAATCACTAGGCCAAGTGAGAACAATAAGTTTGTAGCCCACTATCACCACAAATACTATCTTGTGCTCCTTATGTATTACACCAATGGGAGGAGCCTTGGTATATAGGTATAATGTGACATCAAATGATTCTAATGGACAAAAATAATTAGGAACAAGGTTCAAGAAACGAAGAAGAACAAATTCACTTTCCTTAGAGAGACCAAACTAGGGCGTGCTATGTATGGGGCTTGATAATAGCATGGAAATTGCAATGAACCAAATTCAAGTTATAAATAAAAAGTTTCTAACAATGAATTCTAGCAAGAAGACGACTCATGAAATGAAACGTTTAAGAAGCCCTCAAGTTAATCTTAAACAAATTACGGTTTCTCCTAGGGAAAAATATCTAATACAAGACAAATTAGGGAGAGAAGTGAATGGACTAGCCAACAAGATAAATGAATTTAAGGAAACCACTTCTACTCTTGTTGTTAATCCTCATAAGGAAAAATATTTTTCTCCTAGACCAACTCATACAAAGCCCTAGATGAGGCCTCTTAGCCTTGAGAGGGTTGAGAAAGAGAAAAGAGGAAGAGTGAAATTCAATTTGTGGATGAGAGAAAATATGATCATCTACTGGACAAGGTAAGCTCCTAGTCCTTGGGTTGATCAAGTCTATTGATTCTTAATATTGACTAAAACTTGCAAAGGAGTATAGGTGTCTTGACTCCCTAGTAGAAAAACACTAACTATTACCATTTTGAGGGATCAAAATTCACTTGAGAGATCTATGTAGTATTTACCAAGGGGATTTTCATTCACATATCATACATCAGTAATGCATGCAATAATGAGAGTTATATTCCATATAATTTATCTTCAATCACAATAGTGCAATAGAAAATATGAGATTATTAATTTATTCCATACAATACATATAAAATGAAAAGTTTTCAAGAATAAAGCTCACTTATAAGACAATATGCATGAAAAATCCAATTATTGACCCTAGAAACTTCTCCAAATACAAGAAAATAGAATCAATATGAAACGTTCTCCATATCACATCCTCTTGAAGATATAAAGAGGCCAAAATCTCCTAAGAATTGTCAAAATATTCCAACTAATGATGATGAAGAACAACATTGCTCTACTCTATTTATATCAGAAGGATGTATTCTAATTTTTCACCTACAAGCCCTTAATAACAAGTTAAAATATAAAAATGTTTTTGGTTAAAAGGTAACCGACTCGTTTTTCACATAAATGTGAAGAAAAAAATCCACATGTATGATATGTGAGGCCTCTAAAGTTGACGTCATCTATGTAAGCAACTTCAAATGTTATGTGTGGGTGCTACAAGGTGCTAAATTTGATGCAGTAGAATATAAACCTTATTATTTTTTTTTGTTTCTCAAATCATCGTTAGTATCTCTCGATGGGTTAATAATCTAGTTAGGGCACCACAACGGTGTCTCCATAGGTCTCCAACTACTCATAATACCCATCTCTACTCCAACGTTGAGTGCCTTCTAGGTGCTTCTGCGTCTCCTAGGTCTTTGAAGGTGATACGATCCTCATCTGGGCCATGAATTAAATTTCATCCCTCATATGGTTCTATGGCTAGGCTAGAGGCATGTTTGGTCCAATTTTGTCATCTTGAATAATCATTAAACCTAGAGAAAATTGGAAAAAAAATCTTGGGTGTAAGAGGTTTCCAGGGTCATGTGCGATGTCATATTATTATTTGGAGGCCCAAGGGTTTGAAATATTTACCTACGAGTGCAACTAAACTTATCGTGTGTCCTAGGTGCACATATGTAAGTGGCGAGGACATGGGCTACTGAACCACCTAATAATCACAACATAAAATATAGTCAAAGAAACGAGTCATTAGGAACAACAATCATTATTGCATCTAAGTTAACCAAGCTTAAATTTAATGGGTTATTTAAAACATCAAATAAGAATTCCCTTCATATTGTCATTGTGACAAACATCCTGCGAAATTTTTCTTACACTAAAATTTTGGAGCCTACTGTGGATCTTATGATCAGTGATTTCATAGTCACTTCTTAGGTTAATGTTTTGTTAAGTTCTTGAGCTCCCTTTTGAATTGTAAGTTTCAAAGTCACCTGCTCACACATGCTTACTTCCCAATAAGTTCATGAGTGCATTCTTTTAACCAAGCTTGAACAAGGATATCATGGTCCATCAAGACAATGCATGTAAAATAATAAACCTAATTTTATAGGTAGTGTGTGCTTTCATTTATAACCTTCCACTTTTGGCTGCATTTGTACTTCTATTTTGGTGAGTTTTTTCAAATTCTCGCTTTTGTGCACCTTCACTTTTGCGAGTGTCGTTTTGATGAATTTTTTTGTCTCTTTCACTTTAATTAGTGTCTTTTTCATGTTATATTTTTTCTGGCATGTGTGTGTTTAACTTTTGTTCACATGTCGCAAGTGTCGTTAACAATTTTCTCTTCTTATAGTAAATGTTGTCTTTTAGCATGCACAGAGTCACACAATGCACGAAAGCTATTTTTGGTAGTTTTAAGGTAATATTTGTGTAAATGAGTTGGTCTTACCACATAATGATGTATCACACTAATTCCCAAAGTTTCAAGCACTTTCGCACAAGTATCGTCATGGTCATCACAAAGCGTATCTTTGGTGTCACACTTGGTCACCACTTGGTGTAGGTCGCCGCAAAGTTTTTTCATGAAGGAAAGGACATTGGTCATGTGTTTTGAGTGTTCCATGTTGTTTTTTCATGTAATCTAAGTTTTTGGTCATGCTTTTAGCTACATTCCTCTCATTTTTCCGACACTTAGTCAAATTGGGAAACCTCTCTGACCAGACCACTTAGCCTCCTTTAGCTAGCATGAACTATGCATTGCGTAGTCTCATCCCTCAAGGAACAACCTTGTCTCTTGAAACTGTGTAATGAACAAATATTTCCTCCTAGAACTACACATTGTGTAATCTCATTACTAAAGCCTTTCCCCTGAGCTCCAGAGTTACACAATCTTTCCCTCTAGCTAGGCCTAAAATACGGATTACGCAATCTCAGTCCTCAAGCCTCAAACTTAAGCTCTTGAACTATGAAATTGTGTAATCACATGGAATCCCTATGCTTCCAACACTATTTAGGGAGAAAAGTAAATTGTCAAGCCCTAAACCTAGCTCCTTGAAACCCTCAATTGCATAGTCCCTCTTTCCAAGCCTCAAAAACTATATATTGTGCAGTCTTAAGGCTCAAGCCTCTATCCTGAGTCCTTGAATCCCTCAAATGTGAAATCCTTTGACCTTAGCCATCTTGAGCTATACATTATGTAGTCTCAAGTCTATGTCTCGTACCTTCACCTCTCGAACTATACAATCGTTGAGTCAGTCACTCAAGCAGTCACCAGTTCCAACCCTAACAAGTGATTTCATGAAGCATGTTAGATTAGGGGTTTATTGGACTGATGATGTCTTTCCTTGAGTGGATTTCAGTCACAGGTAATATTTTATTCTATGATAGGATGATGATGAAAGAGATGGAGAAGAAGACCATGCTAAGAGACGCCTATGGATCTAAATAAACTAGATGATCATCAAGCAAGAACATGAAGGAATAGAAGATTAAAATAGAAGAAAAAAATATGAAAAACACATTGAATACTCCTTACCTTAAAGTCACGAGGATGCAAAAGAACATATCACCTTCTATCTATCGAGAAGATACAAAGAAACTAGCAGCAAAGAGTGACTTGAGACTCCCACACCATCATGTACTCCATGTCATCAGTGTCATGTCTCGTTGTGTCATAATTCATCATTTACCACATCACTTTTTGGATTATGTAAATTCTATAATTGATAAATATAATGCAAAGTGCAAGTTCAAGATTCATTTATATAATGTGAAAAGTTATGTAGGAAGTCAAAAGGTCGTAGACAAGTCGAATAGTCATGAGCGTAGTCCAAGAGTCACAAGTGAGGTGAAGGATCACTCCACTTGTTATATCTACACCCTCGTTGTACAAGAAAAGGAATTTTCACCTTGGCTTCTACCATATGGCATTAAAGAAGCAAAGTGAGTACTTTTGTAGAGTAAGTTGTGGCTCCAATGCTCCACCATTAGAGCTAGTGATGTTCGTTGTGTTCATGTATCTTGTGAATTTTATTTAATGCTTGAAGCTTGATGGCTAACATGTTTTCATGCATGGATTACTAATATTTGTAAGAATATTCGATGAATGTTTATGATTCATGTTTCTTTCACCTGTACTAAAGTAGTTGAATTATTTCAGCTATTTTTGTGCTTATCTAATTAAAAATGTGTTGTAATGGTTATAATAATTGTCACATCTATATGGACCATTCTTCTTAATATTAGGTGCTTCTCCTTACACTCGTATGTGCCTCTACTATGCTCTTACTATTACCTTTCTCTTAGAGGCTCACATTTCCTCCATCCATAGTAGAAGAACCTTGATACACTTGCAACTGAACGTTCACTAGACACAATTACTTGCCTTTGAAAAAGGCACATACACACTTCTCTCTCTTGTTGAAAACTAAAGGCAAGAAAAATCTATAAGAATACATGAAAATCAGGCCAATACTCTAGATGGGGGTCCTATTCCAAATGGTATGAGGTATAATTAAGACCTCACATTGGGCAGACCCCCTTGGTTGACAAATTTCTAGCACTATCAACAAATGGCACTGGAAGACCACATGATAGGTTATGCCTGTTCAGCCTTCTTTGAATCTCTTATCCAAAATGACCCTTCCCCAAATCATAATCCTGAGATGTTTTTCTAAAGAGATTAATCTTACCATCCCTACAAAAAGTTTTCATCACCTATCCTAATTTAAGTTTGATGGAAAGGATGAATTAACTCTTCGTGAACATATGTTTCAAGTTCCCCGTTTTTTCCTTTCTTATGGAATACATTTCAAGGATGTCATGGATAGATTTCTCACCCTCACATTTGAAGGTCATGTTAAGAGATGGTATCATACATTACCCATTGCTTCTATCCATCCATTCGACCAACTTTCAAAGGAGTTTCACAATGAATTTGATAGGTATTAATACTAGGATATTCTTAAAAGAATTAATCAACTAATATTGAAACCTAATGAATCAATTGATAATTTTTCTAAATGTTTCCTTCATATTTCTTATGAACTTCTGGTAGAAGGCACAAATTTGGATTTATTTAAACAAAAGTTTAGGCGTTTGGTTGATGTCCCTTTGAATGGTGAATCTGAACTCCATGATGTTTTTACTTCCCAAACAATTCTAAATCATGAGACACCTCGAACTTCGAAGGAGCAACCTACTACTCCTTTTGTTCACTATCCTCCTCCTTTTCCAAATATAATGAGGGTGCCTCCTTGTGATGATAGTAAAGTTTGGAAATATTCTAGTCAGATTCCCAATCTAGCTTCTTAATCCCCTCCTTCTTTTCATGATATAGATCCCATGGAGGAAATTCAAGAATTCTTCATAAAGCTTACAATGAAGACTAATTTCTCCATTTCACAAGATGATATTACTTATCATTATTTAAATCTTGAATCTCATTTGGATACTTGTCATCGTCACCAATCTATTTATCATGACCCTTTACCCCTCAATCTGTGCAGTCAATATCATCCAAATTTGAGCAATGAGCAGGTTTATGGTTGTCATATTTTGCAGGTAGAGGAGCAAGATGGTGACAATTCTTTCAATATTTATTCCTTTTTCTAGAGTTCTCTGTGGGAATATGGTGTTGCTTCACTCTTGGATGATAATGAATCCAAGAATCTCGGTGATGAATTGAATAAAATCAACTTTCCTGATCAATTTGAAGTCTTGCAAAACCATCACCCTGATGATTTTGACTCCATTATTGTATGGATGATGTACACCCAAGCACACCAACTAATATTTCGGTTCCTCCAAAAGATGTTGATTTGAGGCAATTATATCTAGAATTTGATCCATCTAAATAAAATGTTCTTCTCATAACTTCCTCTTCATCTCACTATCCCTTGTGTTGCCTCATTTGTAATGCATCAACTGGTGATGAAGATATTACACACTCTTCAAGTTCTCCATATAAAGAGTTAACATTTCAATTTGCACAAGGTGGTGAGATTATCCTTGATGAAAATGAAAACAATCAAATCAATGAGTATTTTCTCATGCCTTATCATCTCTTGTTTTTTATGAAGAAGATTCTTCAAATCAACTTGCTCATGAAATTTCCCTGATTCATTCATCTTCAGGTTTGCAATCAAGAGAATATTTCAACTTGAGTAATCTGGTTATTGTTTTTAAATATGATAAAATCAATTACATATATGGTTTCGAACAGATTAGTAGTAGTTATATTGAAACCAATGGCAATATATATCCTCACACCATGCACGATCAAGTTCAATATTCAAAATATAATTTTACAATCCTTGAAAGTTATGGGACTTATGAGGGAGTGAAGGAACTTCAACTTTCGTTGGTGATTATGATAGGATCTTGCAACTTTGGTAAGGTCCTTGAACTGAGTCGGATTTGGTTTCTCTCACAAAATCCTTCCCTTTTGATGGTTTTACTCGATGAAAATTTCTTCTTGAAAGATGTTTGGTATTTTGGATGTAGCCTTTCGAGCTTTCAAGATTTTATACTTTGATCAAATTTAGGAACCTTCCTCATTTGATGCATCTCCATGTAAATATCTTGTATCAAACTTAAGCTTGGAATGTGTATTTGTCATAGAATCATGGAACTGTGAAGTTAATCATTTAAAAATCATCTTTGTCCAAAGAAATCATGCCTATCAGATTCATTTCATAATAGTTCCTGGATTTTCTTGTGAATGTTATATCATGAATCTTGTTCTTCATCGCACTTGAAATCCTCTTTAGTGCTAATGAATGCATGAGTTATTATGTGAATACAACTCTTCTTCGTTCATTGTATCTTGAATGGTCTCATGTGTTTTTTGTAATAGAAATCCTTTTAACTTCTCTCAATTACCACCATGCCACTATAGCATGCGACCAATCACAAGGAAATCACTTGTTACATTTATCATGAGAGTAAAATGATTCACATGTTCAATGCATTCATAAATATGTTTAAATTTATTTATATTCATTATCTTCTAACGAGAATTTGTTGCCGTAAATGGCCCATATGATTAGAATATTAACTATCATTCATTTTATTATTTTCCCACTAGTATCTTTGATGGTAGTTGTTTCACATCGATTAATATTTATCGTTTATCTCACGATTCAGATACTTGTCAAGAAGCTGAGGCACTTTCGCCTTCACTGATGGTTATGTTAGACCCTCACTATCTTCACAAGCCTTCTGAATATGATCAAATTCATTTTCCCTTTAATATTCTCATCCCAACCCGACGCGTTTAATTGCAAATTCATCTTTTGAAATATATCCAGATTCTCAAGAGGACTATTTCTAGTTTCATGAGTCAATCATTGAATGGTTGGAGAAATCTTATCTCACAAGCTTCCTCGTAAATAACATGCTTTGACCTTTTCTCATGCTTGCTAAGGAGTATAATGCATATGAAGATACATTTGTAGGAAGCCCATGAGGTTTGCCTTCCTAGGGTTTTTAGGAAAAAGGTAAGAATGTGAAATGGATAAAAGTAGTGGTTATCACATATCTTTATTTAAAGAAGAAATACCTTCAATTTGTTGTGTTGATTATTGAAGCTCTTATATTTTCTATTGTGCAATGTTTTATCTCGGTTTTACTTGACCATATATTTGTGATTGCAGGTCGAGAACAACTCATGGGGGATTCACAAGGGAAGCAATACCATACCACGTGCATTCATATTGCGAGATATATATTGAAGAAAAAATGGATACCTACAATATCTATTGAAAGTAGGGGATTTTAATTTGGGAAGGTGTACTGGGTTCATATTGGTAGGGGGTTAAATAATGTCATTTTTAGAGGTATTTTCCAATATGTAGTCAAATTAGGGGTATTGTTATGTATTCCATGAATGCACATGATATGTCAGAGGTTCAATGAGTGGAGCCCCTATGGAACAACCACAGTGACTACATTGGAAATTTCATTATACATGACCTCAACCTTCTAGCTAGTTAGGTTAGGAGTAGGTCTAGCTGAATATCAGTTTACCAACACATTTATCCTAAATTCCTTTTCTGTAGTTTGTCTTGTGCTTTTTCATTATGTTTTCACATCATCTTTTTGGTTAGCCTCATTTTGTTTTCTCCTCCTAGTTTTTTTTCCTTTTCTTGTTTTGTCTTTTGTTTTTTGTTTAATGAGACCTTGCATGAAGGGCGTCTTATTTGGTCTTGAAAGACAATGTGGAAAAATAGAAAAGGAAAAAATTGATGTTCCGACTGAAAATATGATCCACGCATAGAGAAAGAATTGTGTCAAACCATGATATCCATGTCTATTCTAGAAACCTCATTCCTACACTAAAGACTTTATATTTCGATGCTTTCAGGCCACTCCAGTCAAGTAGAGAAGGAAAAGTTCAAAATTCAAATTCGAAAACCAATATCATAAGTCTTATATATGACTATATAAAGAGGCAACCTATTTTTCTCTCAATAGTTCGGGATCCCTCTTCCGCCTAGGAAATAAATAAGTGTCAATGCATAATCCTATATAAAATAAATAATTAAAGGAAAAATAAGAGAAAGGATTCATATGAAAAGAGGAGAAGCAATCAACTTTGTCAGGGTAGTGTCTATGCCCGCTCGAAGTGGAGCAACACCAGAAAGGAAAAAATACATTTTGAAAATGTAAATCTTACGAACTTCATTACCCTTTCCTACTTTGAAACATTGTGTGATCACTGACATTATGATTTTTCTTAATTGAGTAAAGGAATAAAGGGGATTATGTTTATGCACGGGGTAAGTGGGGAAGCCATGGTGATCTGAATGATGACTCAATACTCCATTAAGAACTAGACCCTACATGAAATAATTGACCAAGCCAAAGAAGCTGGAATTCTACTAGTGTGTCGCCAAGTGTTGCCGTTGTGACAAATGGCCTCCAAAATTTTTCTTACACTCGAATTTGGGAGCCTTTTATGGATATTAAGATTGGTCATTCTATAATCACTTCTTGGTCAATTGATGTTTTTTTAATTTTTTGAGATCTGTTTTGAATTTTAAGTATCGAAGTCACCTGCTCACACATGCTCATTCCACAACATGTTCATGAGTGCATTATTATATGCGAGTTTGAAGAAGCATAGCATGGTACATAAAGATAGTTCTTGTGAAATAATCAACCTATGTTGAAAGTTAGTGCATGCTTTCATTGATAATATTCCATTTTTGGCTGCATTTATACTTTTGTTTTGGTGAGTTTTTCAGCCTTTCACTTTTGTGCATTTTCTCTTTCGCGGGTGTCGTTTCCATGATTTTGACTGTCACTTTTAGGATTTCAAACGTTTCTTTCACTTTATTTCACTTTAATTAATGTAATTTACATGCTATCTTCCCTTTGGCATGTGTTACTTTCTCTTTCGTTCATGTATCACAACTGTCATTGACACTTTTCTCTTCATATAGTAAGTGTCATATTTTAACATGTGAACTGTCGCACAATGCATGAAAGCTAGTTTTTATGGTTTCAAGGGGTAACTTTTGTGTAAATGAGTTTGTATTACCATGTAAACATGTATTGCACTCATCTCTAAAGTTTCAAGCAATGTTGCACATCTGTCATCATGGTCATCACAAAGTGTATCTTTGGTGTCACACTTGGTATAGGTCATCGAAAAGTTGTTTCATTAAGCAAAGGAATCTTTTCACGTGTTTCGAGTGTTCAATATTGTGTCTTAGAGTGATCTAAGTGTGTGGTCATTTTTAGAGTCTTGGTTTTTCCTATCTTCTCGTCATTGATCAGAAAGTTAGTCAAATTAGGAAAACTCTTCAATTGTACCACTTAACCTCCTTTAGCCATATCGAACTTTGCATTGCACACTCTCAACCCTTTAGAAACAAACTTGTCTCTTGGCAATATGTAATGCACAATTTCAGCCTCATAGAACTGCACACTACACAATCTCAGTGCTTAAGCCCGACCCTAATCTCTTGAAATGCATAATGTTTCCCTCTAGCCAGGCATAAACACTGCATCCCATAGTCTTAGTCCTTAAGGCTTGGACTTGAGTTCCTAGATAATGCAATTTCACAACCATCTAGCTTCCCTTTCCTTCCAACACTGCACAGTGGGAAAACTCATTTCTCAAGCCCTCAACGTGTCTCCTTGAATCTCTCAGCTAGGTAGTCCCTCTCAAGAAGGCTTTAAAACTATGCAATATGTAGTTTCAAGTATGAGGCCTATAGCCTGTGTCCTTGAGTCCCTCAACTACACAATCCTTTGACAATTTCCATCTTGAAATGTGCATTACATAGTCTCAATCATTAATCTGAGATCTTGGCCTCTAGAATTGTGTAATTGTTGAGTCAGTCAGTCACTAAGTCTCATATCTACCTCTACTAGGGTGGTACTACTACCTTTCTTTTAAAAGACCACCTTTCCTCCCTCTACAGTAGAAGAACCTTGAAACACCTACAACCTAACATTCACAAGGCACACATATTCTTTTTCACAAAGGCACCTACATGCTTCTCTCTCTTGATGATAGCTAAAGCCAAGGAAATTATATAAGAATATATGGAAATCAATCTGGTACTCTAGATGGGACTCCTATTCCAAATGGCATGAGGTCTTATGGAAACTTCACATTGGGGATACACCCTTGGTTGATGAATTTTTGTCACCATCAACACTTCCAAAATTAGGGATTTCAACTAAAAATGGTGTTTCCTCTCTAGGAATGAGTGGTTAGAGGACAACCCTATTAGGTGTTTAAGTCCCCAAAGGGAATGTAACATTTTCTCAGTCCACCCTTCAAATGATAAGTGTTAGAGAATATTAATGACATTATGGAGAGGAGAAAATTTCATGGCCAGTTTCCATGGTTAAAGGGATCAACATCATGGGGATCCAAATCTTGGGTATATAGATGTGAGGAGGTATAAATTATGGATGGAATAGTTAACGACTTGCCCTTTTTTTTCCACCCATGTTGTGCATGTTTTATTTTTTATTATTTTTTCTTTATATTACTGGTTGTAGCTCAAAGGATTAGCACTTGCTTTGAATGATATTGAAATTGTGTTACCCCTTAATGATGATTCAATTTATTACTCACTGGGGTTGGGACATGCAAAGCATCCTTTCATTGATGTAGTGGAGCAACATGTGCTTAGGAAATAGGTGATGGTCATAAAGGATGAGATAGAATGATGTTAGGTTTTTTCTCATATGCTAATTTGTGTTTCCCAACCATCTTTTGCATTTTGGTATTCTTATTTTTTTCATGATATGCTTTTTATTTCTCTTTTATCTGCATCGACGTTGCAGGCAAAATTTATAGGTCCTACTTATGTATGTGGATGTATTGATGACGAATCCCAAGGAACAAATTGATCCAGCTGGATCTTCACAAAGTACTAGGGGTATGGTAAAACACTCAAAACTGAAAGTAGCAAAATTTGGATAAACTTAACATCGGATCAAAGTGCTCGTCATCCTAATTCAAATAATGTGAATGACACTCAAATATGAGTTCATATGAAGTCAAAGTTCAAGTTTTACTTGTCAATCTAGTAGGAGAATATGACTTGGAAAGTGTCTCAACGGATGGGAAAGCGTTAAATGGCAGGCTTCCAGTGGGTCCTGCATATCACATATCGTAGAGAAGAAGAGTTCACGGGTTAAGGAATCATCCTTGAGCATTGCCAACTTGCAATTGCGATATTGCATATAGTAGATCAATGATGGACAAGTGATTTAAGAATTGGTCCATGATAGAGCCAGTTGCAATGTGATAAAATCACAATCGTAGATCACAACAGGAGCATGGAGTATCACCCCCACTACTACCGATTATGATTCGCGATGGGGGACTTTTGGACATGATATTCTTATTCACTATATTTCATAACCCCAATGAGTCCATTGCTATCATGGTTTTATGCACTTTAATATCCAACAACGAAAAGTGTGAATTGCAATTTGCGATGGGAACTTCTGGATTAGGGAAAATTTTAGGAGCTAATATTCGCAATTAGGCTAATTTTCCATGCTTTTTCCAAAAAAAAGATTAGCTAATTTCATTTTTTTCTTAAACAATATTTACCCAAAATTTATAGTTTATTTTTTTTTTAAAGTAAAGATCGCTAAAATTTTAAATAGAGATTACATATAATTATTACAAATTTGAATATTTTTATAAAAATATTTCTAAACATTATTACATATTATGAGCTAGTGAGATTTGCCAAGGTTTCTGAATATTAAAATAAATTTCCATCCTCAAAATTTTCCCTATTCCGGATGTGATGTTTTATATCTTGTGTCCTATAGCTCAGCGGGTCCACTATATTGCAAAGTACCTCATTGTTTGGGCTAGGGACTTTCTGCCAATGGTTGGAAAAACTAATAATAAAATTTGTTGGTTTCGACACACAATTAAAGAAGTTTTATGCCATGTTTGTAAGGGGTTACACCATAATTGTAAGTTTGTTGCCATGTATCATTTTGGATCGAGATCCTTGATCTTAAGACAATCCCGTGTACTTAAGTTGGTCTTCTTTTTGAAACTACCCGGGCATTGAGGGATTTGCCACCATGCTTATTTAAAGCACCCTTTTGTGTTGTAAGAAGGCAGAGAGGACTAGATGCCTAGTTCAGAGAAGTAGATTGTAGCATACCTTGATCTTGTCAGTATGGGAGACCTCAGCTTGGGCAACATGGAGGTTCTAAGAAGTTGTAGAAGGCCTGATTATCCAAATAGGGTGTCTGGATAGGCGTTTTTGCACAATTTTTTGCCAGGAGTTCAGTGGTGCTATATGTTTCTTAAGTTGGGCTCTCCATTCTTTGTCGATCTTCCAACTTGGAGGTATAATAATTTTAAAGAATGTTCCTTGTACTTTTATCTCCTTTTATGCCACTTAATGGATGAAGGCCTCCCCACTATTGAGTAGGGCCCGGAGACGTAGTCCAAATTGGGCAAACTTTCTAATCAAGCCATTGTGTCATGGTTTCATGTTCTTCTATTTATTTTCATATTGTTTGTGTGCTTTTAAGTTCCATGGTTAATTAGCTTTTTTATATGTAATTCTGATCGATTTCTAAGTAAAATATCTTGGATCAAGTGGTATCAGAGAAGGCCTTTGTGGATGCAAATTGCATGAGTATATGCTAACCCAGAACAAGCTGTGAAAATGAGAAGGAACACTTAAGTCCTTTGATCCCAAAGCAGGACATGCACAACGAAGAAGAAACATGGAAAATTAAGAGTCTCATTGGGAAGAAGAAAAATATTTCCATAAGGTATTCTACAATATTGCCAATAAAGTGGAATTTTTTTTTTGATTGTATGAAAATGCCCTCCAGCATGAGAAGAAAGATGCAAATGATCGCAGATTGGCATATCAAGGAGATGGTGGAGAATATCTCCCTCCCTCTCGTTCTTCAAGTGATAGTTCTGGTCACTCTAATCGTGACTCCAAACATACATGTAAGAAACCTTTCCTTAAACTAGATGTAAAGTTTGACTTGCATATCTATCCTGGAAAGTGTAATGCATAAAAGCTCAACAGTTAGATTAGGAATATTGAGGTCTACCTCCGAATCCAATAGATTGAAGAAGGTGAGGCAAAGATCCAGTTGGCATCCCTTCGACTGAGCGACATCACTCTCATTTGGTGGGATGGTAGATTGCAAGGCAACAAAAAAATGGGTAACCTTCTTTCCTCATCATCAAATTTTGTTCCTGAATTGAAGAATCAATTTTACAATCTGAGATATAAAAAAAAAAAGGATGAATGGAATGGCAACACCTAGGGAAGAGAAACGGTCAAAATGTGCAAAAATTCAACAAAGAATTTAGGAAATAAGCATTGAACTTTAGTATTCCATTAGATCTACCAAATATTGCAACTAAGTATATCGGTTTCTTACATAGTTACATATGACATTCATTATTATTGTTAGATCCCATTAATATTGATGAGGCCAGTGTGAATTCCATGCATCTTGAGAGAAGGGGGACACATGAACAAAATGACCACCCAAAAAGAGTAGCAACAACTAAGAGAAGAGGATAAAATCCCTCTTGTAGACATTGTGAGAAAGAGGGACACGAAAAAGAGAATTGCTTGAAATTGCACCCTGAATTGAGGCCTAGGAGGAATGACAAAAGAGAGACGCAGAAAAAAACTCCCACCCTGCAACATGATCATGAGTCTGAATTAAGGGAAGACGAGAAGGTCACAACTGCGGGATTTACCCGAGGTAGACCAATTGACCTAGGGTCATATTACAGTGGTGAAAGGAAGATCGAAACTCTTGGGATCATAGTGGATGGACCTATTGAATTAGTTTCCGATTCGGGCGATGAAACAAAGGTATCAAAAGATATTATACCAAAGGTGAAAAGAACACTAAATGCAACATGGCTCCAGGAAATTGAGGAGATCAACCAAAGCATTCAAGTAGATAATACTGAGCTAAGGAGACTCCTATAACAAGCCGAAAAGGAGAAACAAAGTTTTCTATGCCAGTTGCAAGCCAAGGACAAAGCCTTCCAAAAGCTGTAGGATAACCTCCTTGAGGTAAAACGTGGCTCTTTCGCTTCATGTACCTTTCATGATGATGATTTCCCAGTTTTTGAAAAACATACTACATGTATCAAATCCAAACTGTTGAATAAAATGGGGTATCAGGGGAAGGGCCTTGAAATTAATGGTCATGGCATCATAAACCCCATCAAAGTGGAGGAATTACCTTTTGATGCAAGACTCAGATATGTCCAAAATAGCTAGCGACCTATTGACGATAGATGATGAGGGCACCTCATCACATTCCAGTGATATTGAGGGATCCACAAACCCTTATTAGAGGCATTAAAGGGGAAAGTGCTCCAAGATAATTCAGAATTTTTGGAGGAGAAAGAACCATGGTAGTCACTGCAATGAGGTGACACACTAGGGAGCCATGTACAATATGATCCATGCCGAGAAAGTATTGATAAAGAAGACAACGAGTGAAAATGATCAAAAAATGAATCCACCACATTAATGGCGGTCTTCTTTATTAAGTAAATTATGGTTTTTTTAGATATGGTAGCTTGCTATGGCCACGGTTTGTAAATGATGCATTGCAAGTAAATGTAAAGGTGAAAGTGTGTTTTCCATCACTTCAAAATTAAACGATGATCTTTGTGGCCTTTTCGTATGAGTAGCTGAGGTATTGTTTTCTTTATTATGTAATCCTTGACCAAAGAGTGTGTGCTATAAACTCTTCGAAAGTGAGGGGTTGTTTGAGTCATGTATGGTTTGTATATGATTGAAAAGGATGTAGTGGCTTTGTGTGCAAGTGGTTGAAAGTGTGGTTTGGCGAGGACAAAGACAGTGTGTTCGATGTGCTAATTCTCTTGGTAGAGTAAATTCAGGTGGGCTTCAAAGGAAGGCATCTGAGTAATGCTCGATAGATGGAGAAAGAGAAAGTGAGGGAGAAATTTCCTCACTTATCAATTGACTGAAAGGGATTTTTGCAGTACAAAAACTGTTAGTGGGGAGGATTGGTCCAGGTGGATCTTCAAAAAGTACTAGTGGCATGGTAAAAGACCCAGAACTCAAAGTGGTAGAATTTGTATGAACATAGCATCGAATAAAAGTGCTCATCATCCTTATTCCAACAATGCAAATGAAACTAGGATCTAAGTTGGATAAACTTAGCATCTGATCGAAGTGCTCATCATCCTGATTCCAACAGTGCAAAGTTTGACTTGTCCACGTGGTAGCAGGACATGATGTGGAAAATGTCTCAGCGAATGGGGAAGCGCCAAGTGGCAAGTCGCCACTGGGTCCCACATACCACATATCACAGAGAAACAGAGGTTGCAATTTAAAGAATTGGCCCCAGCATTGCCGATTTGAAATCGCGATATCGCATATCATAGATCAATGGTGGACAAGTGTTTGAATAATGGGCCCCCAACAGAGCCAATTGCAATGCGATAAAATTGTAATTGTAGATCACAGCGCGAGCATGGAGTATCACACTGGCTACCACCGATTGTGATCTGTGATGAGGGACTTTCGGACCTGATATTTTTATACTGTATTTTATAATCCTGGTGGGTCTGTTGCTATCACAATTGCACGGACTTTGATATCCGGTGAGGGAATGTTCTGATTGTTATTTGCAATGGGAACTACTGGATGCGATGTTTTATATGTTGTTCCCTCTATCTCGAAAGGTCCATTGTATCACAGAGTGTCTGATTGTTTAGGCTTGGGACTATCTCTTGATGCTTGGAAATGCCGATACTAAAATTCTTCGGTCTCCATAGGCAGTTAAATAAGTTTCGTGCCATGTTTGTAAGGTGTTTCACCATAATTGTAAGGTTGTTTCCATGTACCATTCCAGCCCAAGATCCTTGATCTTAAGAGAACCTCCCCTCCCTAACTTGGTTTGTTGTACGAAACTTCATGGGGTTTGAGGGATTTTCCACGATGCTTATTTAGAGGACCATTTTGTGTGGGAAGAAGGCAGAGAGGACTACATGAATAGTTCAGAGAAGTAGATTGCAGTAGACCCTGAACCTAGCAGCAGGCCAGGACCTCACTTTGAGCAACAGAGAGGTTCCAAGAAGTTGCAAAAGGTTCGGTTATCCAAATTGAATGTTTGGATAGACGTTTTTTCACAATTTTTCAGTAGGTGTTTAGTAATACTTTCTGTTTCTGAAGCTGGGCTATCCATTCTTCACTAATCTTCCAGCTTGGAAGTATAAAGATTGTAAAGAATGTTGTTTGTTCTTTTTTCTCTTTTTATGCCAATTAATGAATGAAGGTCTCTCCACTATTGAGTAGGGCCCGGAGACATAGTCCAAATTGGATGAACTCTGTAATCAAATCATTGTGTCATGGTTTCAAGTTATTCTGGTTATTTCTGCATTGTTTATGTGCTTTTAAGTTCCATGGTTAATTAGCTCTGTTATATGTAATTCTGATGCATTTGTAAGTAAAATATCTTGGATCACAAATAGTTAGTTGAACTCAAAGAGTTGACGTGAGATAAGGGCATCTCATGTATAATGAAAAGTTGTAAGTATGACATAGGAATAGATGAAACTAAACTATCTTAATTAGGGCTTCCCAAGTAGTGTCCCTCATATACCCATTGGACCATTAGGGGAGGTCCCACAGTGTTAGTGTCAAAGATTAACCTCCTATTGAATGTGAGAGAACAAGATCACAACTAAAACTCCTCCTTCTATGTTAGCTAATAATCCATATCAAATGCCCAAATACAAACAAGAATAAGCACTTGATTGCAAAATGAATAAAGTATCTTTTGATTGAAGCACACCTCTGTGCATGTGCTCTTGCTAGCTGGAGAAAAGCATATGGGTCATGGTGACGAAGCTATAATAAGACATCATTAGCTAGTGGTGGTTGTCATGGGTTGCATGGTTGGCCAACTTGATGTGAGGAATAGAAGATTTTTTTCTCCTATAGAGTTACTCGATTTCGCGGGTAGCAAACCCACTTAAAAATATAAAAATCGGAAAGATTCTAACCTTTCAATAAAAAAAAAAAAATGAGTCATGCATTTTGAAAAAAATCATAAACCTCCAACAAGAAGGAAAGATGAAGCTCTCCCATAAGCACCCTAACACCATAACAATTGAAAATCCCAAACCCATTTGTTTTTGTATTAAATTATGAATGTAACAAAACCAAAATAGTCTTTATAAGTACACAACAAAGATTTTGTATCTAAAAAAGAAATAAACCCATTTTATAACAAAACTAATAAATAAGTCGATTGATCTATCACCAATACACTAACTAAAAAAATACATAAATATTGTTTGGAGAATAATTTCGGCAAAATCACATAAAAAATCATTTGTCGACGCGTTTCAAACCAACCAGTGTGGTTCATCGGTAGGACAAGTTTGAAAAACTAATAAATAAGTGGATTAATCTATCACCAATACACTAACTAAAAAATACATAAATCTTTTAATATTTTGAAAATCAAATAAAAAATATTTATTTTATTTATACAAATAATCAAAGTCAATTTTAATATTTATAATATTGTACAACAAAATAAATCTTCAATTTGATTACTCTATAGTCATAGAAACCATGAGTGTCAACATGTTGGCTAGTCACACCCTTAGGACATTCAGGATTTATGTCTAAATGAGCACCAATGTAGGTAGGATTGCATGATCTAAATGGAAATGGAGAAAATCATTCTTTTTAGCAACTCCAAACACTCGTGGATAATACGTTTATACTTATTTTGAAATCTCGAAACAATGAAGACAATGCTTTTATAAGAGTCTCGTTTTAAGATTTTAGCATTTTTTGGTATCCTGAATAGTCAGCAAATCGCTGAAGTATTTTATTTTTAAAAATTAATATATATATTTACATATCAATATTTTTAAAATTAAATAAATGTCAATAATTTCCTAATGAGTGAAATTTTTTATAATATATAATCTCATATGTATATATATTATTTTTTTCTAGAAATTTTTTGTTGTGAAAATATATATTTTTTTAATCTTTTGATAATAATGCTTACTTTTTATCCCTTGATTTATTTTAAATATAACCAACTTCAAATATATTTCGAAAAGGGAAAAACATTAACACTTCTCTCTTATACAAAAACATCTATTTCGGAATTTAGTCAATCATTCCTTTACAACATAAAAAGTTGAAATATTTTCTGCTCGAGCAGCCAGTCACGTCCCATGCCAAAAATAACAAACTCATGTCAATGCCTGCTTATAAAAACAAATCAGTGGAATAACTAGAAAGCAAGGGTTTTCAGAGGAACCGGATCAAAGTTCCCCTACTAATAGGCCATTCGAGTCTAATCATCCAACTTGTATTCGATAAGGGCGAATTTGGAATTTTGTAACTATGCTCTCCATTATAGGTGCCTCGTGGAGGTGATTAGCTGGAAGTTTGGGGTGACTAGGCACTGGACTTGCATAACTACATTTTGGCTGTTGCATAACCCTTTCATTGTCTGTATCTTGGCCTACCGTATTTTATGGGTTTTATTTTGGTACTGAAATCGATTGTGTTTGGGATAGTTTTTTTTATTACTAGTTTAGATTCATTTAATGCTAGAATTATTATGTATTTAAGAGTGATTAAATTTTTTTAGGTGTAATTTTTTTTGAAATTGTTTGCACTTCTAGGAATTTTATTACTATCTAATATTAGATGGATCGAAGTTCTAGTTGATGGTAACAATGTCACATTTTTAAATTATCATTATTATGTATGTATTTGAGATTAACGTCAAAGTTCACATTATGTTTTATTTGTTTGGCATTATTATATCATTCTCTTCTAAAATTTACTTTGTGTTCGTTGGCTTGAATAGTTTGTACATATCTCTTTGGATGCTTTGAGTGGTTTGTGTGTTTATGCGTTTGGATTTGGATGATAATATTTTTTAATATTATAGTTGTTGTGTTATATTTTTATGTGTATGTAATTGTTTATTAGTAATTAGTTGGTGATGAAGAAGGTAGACAATCTTGTCAAAAGTTTGGAGGAGGATTGATATTGCACATCTATTTCATTTAATTTTACATATCACAACTCCTAACAACTAATTAATTCTGAATAGTTTCCCTCGAGGTATTACTAAATATATCTTGAAAAGTAGTTTTAATAATTTATTGCGTTAAGATTACTCTTGAAATAATTTTTCTCTTTGCTAATGTTTGAAATATTTATTTTCTTCAAGAATATTTTGATGATTTTTTTATCTTTAGTCTATTTAGCAAAGGCAATAAATAATGTTTTTTGATTTTCTTTTAATTAATGGCTAGAATTATAAAATATTTACATTATTTGTTTCTCCAAACAATTATAACATCCCCTTCAAGGATATTTTGATTTCTTTTGAATGTTTATAAATATATTTTTTCCTCTTGTAAATATTATAAATACATTATTCTATGTAATTATCTATTAGTAATTTTGAATATATGTAATCGTCTTTTAGTAGTTAATTGGTGATGTAGAATGACGAAGATCTTCTCAAGGATTAATTTGTACTTTGCAGGAGGATTGGTTCTTCATATCTATTTTGTTTTAATTCTATGTATCACTTTTTACAACTAATTAATTCTTAGTAGTGTCCTTTTAGGTATTATTAAATATATGTTGAAAATATTTCTTTCTTAATAGTCTACAACCTTAAGATTAACAACATCTAATGCATCTAATGAATATAATGCAAGCAATCAAATAGGATTAGAAAAAAAATTTACACTAAAATCAATGCATATAATGGAAGCAATCAAATAAGATTAAAAATAAATATTTACAATGAAATCAATGCATCTAGTGCAAACAACCAACATCTACTCTAAAATCAATGCGTCTATTGCAAGGAATAAAATAAGATTATAAATCATCATCTATAGTGAAATCAATGCATCTTGTGCAAGGAATATTCTTTGCTCTCTCCCCCTCCATCTATACCTATATCCTTCCCATCTCTCCTTTGTTTCTCTATCTCATCCCCCAAAACACACACTCTTTATTCCTCCTTCTCTATCTCTCCTTTCCTCCCTCCCTCTCTCTTATTTCCTCTCTTCATCCCCTATATATATCTCTATCTCCGTGCCTATCGTTTGTCTCTCTATATTGCCACCAAAAAATATACACTCTTTCCATATCTATCTATCTCTCCCTCCATCTTCCTCTCCCTCTCCCCCTTGTATTTGTCTTCCCTCCCTCTATATCACCACCAAAGAATTTACACTCTTTCTCCATATCTATCTATCTCTCCCTCCACCTTCCTCTCCCTCCCCCCTTATATTTTTCTTCCCTCCTTCTTTCCTGTATCCCTCTCTTTTTGTCTCTCTCTCCACATTTCCCTCACTATGTATTTTTCCTTACATACCTCTCTCTCTCCCTCCAACACCCTCTATCTCCCTCCCTCTCTCCTCTCTCTCGTGTCCTCTCTCTCTTCCTTTCTCTTTATCTCTTTTTCTCCCACCATACTCTATCTCCCCTCCCCTCTCTCTCTTTGCCCTCCAACTCCCTCACTATCTCCCTCCTCCCCTCTCTCCTTATCTCCCACCTTCTTTCCATATCTCCTTCATTGTCTCTCTAACTCACCCCAAAACATACATAAACTCTTTATCTATCCACTTTTCTCTCTCTATGTATTTCTTCGTCACTCCCTCTCTCCGTGTCCAACTTCATCTCTTTGTCCCCCCTTTCTCCTACTCTCTCTAGTCCTTCACCTCTCTCCCTTTATCTCCTACCTCTCTCTCTCTCTCTGCCCTTTGACCTTGTCATTTTCTCTCTCCTCCTCTCTCCCCCCCTCCACCTTTTTGTTTCCCCCTCTTTCTCTCTTACGATTTTCTCCCTCCTTCACTCATGTCTTTCTCTCTGTCTTAATTTCTCCTCTTCCCTCTCTTTCATTCTATCTCCTCCTCTCCCTTGTAACCCCCATATCTATCCACTTCTATTGTTGTTTGTCTTTTTTCTTCACTCCACATAT
This sequence comes from Pinus taeda, assembly GCA_000404065.3. Lineage (NCBI taxonomy): Eukaryota > Viridiplantae > Streptophyta > Pinopsida > Pinales > Pinaceae > Pinus > Pinus taeda. Next base: position 31,524 of record APFE030208538.1, read on the forward strand.
ATCTAGAGTTAAGATAATCATGATATATTAATATATATTATATATATAAATTGAATATTACATTAAGTTTAATATCACATTAATCCGAAGTTATTGAATATGATAATATTAATCTTTAAATATATTAATATTACTATTAAATGTAATAACGTCCACACTCTGTGCCATAGGTCATGTCACAACCCCGCTTATTCAAAAAAATAATATCATAATACTGATAATATTTTTTTTTTTTATTTCACTTTACTGTACTCAATAAAGTTATGGACACAATAAAGTTAGGGGTACGAGGGTTGAACCCATCGCCCTCGGCACACTTCCAAACATTTACCATTTGATATACCATGCGGTTTATTACACAAGGCAGGTTTCATGCATGAAATTTAATACCCACCAACCTTAGCACTTAACGTACTCGTACTCAATACATTCCGCCCTTCCCGTATCTCTTGGCGGATTCTACTACTGAATGCTGGCTGCATGAGGTTAGGACAGGTGGACCTGCCTTGGTACACTCCACCCTTGATCTAAATGCAGAACTCGAGAGTAGATATTAGTCCTTAATTGCAGTAGGCAGTACTTGGCCTCCTCGGGATTACAGTTGTTTCAACGATGGAGATTGAAACCCTCCATCGAACGGTGGATGTTTCGCGTGCCCACCTTATAACAACATTTTTAGGGTTTTATGATTTTCATTTGACGGAGGCCGCTTCCTGAGGCTCTGCTATGCGGCATCCAAACTATGGCGTGCAACTTTACCTCGGGTTTTCTGTTAGATCTTGAACCAGTTCTATTTATGCCGGGAGGCTATGTGGATTGCCCAGCGTTATAACCTGATTCCGGCTCCTTTCATCAGGTAAATTCATTATCAATTCACTGTTATTTGACAATAGTAATTATAGGGTTTAATGATTCCATTCCGGAACTAATTTTGGTTCTTATCGGTTGATTGCGCAGAGTGTGGTGACCTCCGCACGGTGGCAAGGATTTACTGCTCCAATTCACCAGGGAAAGATTATTCACCGGTAAGAGTCTAAACTCCTGTAAGCAAATCTCACTATGAAATGAGGAGTCGAGTGCGAGGTTTAATTTTTCCGTCTTCTGTCACGTGGTTTCCTGTTTCCCTCCTGGAAGCTTGATTCATTCATTACCCTTGGCTAAGGAATCCTTCTACTGCTCGCTGTCATGAGACTCTGTCCTTAGGAATACTCCAGGGTTGCCGTGACAAGCTCGCACCTTGTGAGAGTCTTTCGCGTCTTTATTATTGCAATGTATAAGCTTTCGGTAGCTATATTTTCTATTGTTTGTTTAGATACTTGGCGAGCCGCTGGTACTTTTAACACAGTTCGGCTGCGCCTTCCAGAATTAATTTCATTGGATGTAGGAAGATTTATGTACCCATTACTCCATACAGTATGAGGCTCAGTTCTGAGCGGTTATTTTGTTTCCTGAGTTTTCTTTTATGAATATATATATAACCTCGGTAGTTCCAGATTCATTATTAATCTGCTTGAGTTACAAATCAAAGGTTCAGTTGTCTATTACGGGTACTTGGAAGTATGTTGTTCCATTTGGAAGTATATATGTGCGTGTATATTAACCCGGGGTTTTAATTCCGAATGCGCTCGACGCTCAGTAAATTCTAGTCATATTTTGTTACTTCTATGCAAAGGATAATGTTCATTTCCTGGCTTTATTGTAATATACTTTTCATGGTTTCATCCTGAGCATTTGCAGTTTATATGTTCATGGAATTTCTTCAAATGAAATAGCTTAACTTTTTCAGTTATGTAGCTTCCGCATGCCGGTCTTCGGGACTCATTGAAATGTTCTGCTTGAATACACATTTCCAATTTCTTTTAAAATAAATCTCGACCCTATAACTAAGGGTGTATGCATGCATTTGTCGGTTATAATGTCTTTCCTCCACAATGCTATTTTATATGTTTTCACTATCTTTTCACTATTACAGAGGAGAAAACAATGTTTCGTGTGCAACTTATGATCTCTGTCGGATACTGTTACTGTATGGGAAAATTGTTCACATCCAGAACTATGATTCCTGTTTTTGTTGATTACTGTTCCGCTCAGATGCGATATTGTTAATATTTTAATTCATTACAGGTGTAAGTTATGAGTCCTTCCCTTCTCCTGTACATGGCGGTTTCCATCCCCCTTCACCATTCTATTCGTATTCTAAGGAGGGTTTCGGTATTTAAACAAAATTCCTGAAGCCTCCCTGATAATCCTCTATTTAAGTTAATTAAATAAATTAAGTCCAGTCCAACTATAGATAAACATTACTCTGTTCAAGTTAATTAAATAACTTAGGTTCAATCACACTATAAATAAACAGTACTCTGTTCAAGTTAATTAAATAACTTAGGTTCAGTCGAACTATAATTAAATTCTCCCATCTCAAACAGAGTGTAATCTTTCTCTTGCTAATATACTGGAACTGTCGCCAGAGTGTCCTTCTTTTCAATCTGCAGCTAACTGTTACTTTAAAAAAAGAATTATAAAATCTTCTCGGAATATAAAAACTGTACTGTACTTACCTGTATTGTCACCCGCACAGTCTCCAATACTTCTCCAGATTGGAGAAAACCGAGTTTTGTTGCTTGCTTTCCTCCCAACCACGAGATTAGTCAACCAGAATGATCTCCCCCCAAGCTTATTTGCTAGGCCTCTGCCTTCGGCAAATATAATGCACCCCTGTTCCTGTGCTATCTGGTCCTCACCAAACTTAGCACTATCTCTTTTCTTTTGCCCTCTCTTTTCCCGTCTCTTCCTCAACAGCCCGGGCCTTTCCTTTTCCAATCTTTTCTATGGGAAAGGGAAAAACAGTTAGGGTTTTCCCCCTTGCTCATAATTATTTATTATTATATTTTAAAAAAAAAAACAATCTGGCAAGAAAAGAGAATAACTTCCTCATCCAAAATTACCATATGTAATTAACTCAATCCATATTCAGTTTTGGAATTAATAACACTCTAATCATTTATAAAGAAAACAATAATCTTTGTTTTACATTTTACCCACAATGGTAAAAACAGAGGATTTATTCGCATAAATTATCTGGTCATTACATCTCCCTCTCCTGAGATTGGACACCGCCTTGATGTCTTTCAGTCACGAAGAGAGCTGGATAAGTTCCTTTCATTAATTCTTCATCTTCCCAAGTGGCTTCCTCAGGTCCATAGTGTCGCCACTGGACCTTAACTTGGGTAATAACTCGTTTCCGCAGCTGCACTTCTCTCCGGTCGAGGATGTTCAGAGGTTCGACCAGAACCTCTCCTTCCGGTTTGACCTGAATGTACTACCATTGGATCACATGCTTAGGGTCATAGACATATTTCTTCAGTACCGAAACATGGAACACGTTGTGGACTCGAATGTGGCTTGGCAAGGCAAGCTGATATGCCACTGGTCCAATCCTAGCCAGGATTTGTAATGGTCCACAGTATCGGGGTGCCAATTTGGCACACCTGCTCCATTGTAAGGTACTTCTTTTAGTTTGAATTCTGATATACACGTGATCCCCAACTTGGTACTCCTTAAATCTTCTTTTCCGATCAGCAAAATTTTTCTGTCTGTCTTGAGCAGCCTTTAAATTTACGCGTACTCTTTTCACCATGTCTTCCATTTCTTTAAGCATTTCAGGCCCCAAACTCAGTTTATCCTCGGGTCCTCCCCAGCTAGAGGGTGTTCGGCATTTTCGACCATACATAACGTCAAATGGGATCATTTGTGTAGAGGTGTGATATCCATTATTATACGCGAATTCTACCAGATGCAGATATTCTTCCCACAGCGTGGGTTGTTGCATCACGTATGCCCGTAACATATCTTCCACCACTTGGTTTACTCGTTCCGTTTGTCCATCGGTCTGAGGATGGTATGCTGTGCTGAAATTCAATTGGGTTCCTAAATCAGCGAATAGCGTTCTCCAGAAGGCTGATGTGAACTTCACATCACGATCGGAAATTATCGTTTTCGGAAGTCCATGAAGCTTAAACATATTTTGCATAAAAACATGAGCAATCTGTGTAGCTTTGTACGTGGATTGTACCGGTATAAAATGCGCAGCTTTACTTAGTTTATCCACCACCACCATAATGGAATCATTGTTCTTTTTTGTCTTAGGCAGCCCTGTGATGAAATCCATGGAAATGACTTCCCATTTCCATTTCGGAATAGGTAAGGGTAGTAGTAGTCCCGCTGGGTGTTGGTGTTCTGCTTTAATCTGCTGGCATTCTAGACATCGCGCTAAATACTCGGCAATGCTCTTCTTCATTCCTGGCCAAAAGTACTCTTTTCGGATGGCAGTAATCATTTTCTGGTATCCCGAATGTCCCGCATAATGGATGACATGAAATTCATCCATAATCAGATTTTTAATTTTATCTTGGTTGGGTACATATAATCTTTGCTGAAAATATATCATTCCCGCATCATCTAACTCATAATCTAGTTGGCCTGCCAAGTTAGCAGATTGCTGTAACTGCAGTTTTAACTGCTGATAATTAACATCTTGACTTGAAGCTTCTTTAACCATTTCTAAAATGGGACTCTTCCACCTGCTAACGGAAACTTCATATAAATGATGTACTTTCCGACTTAGCGTGTCCGCCACTCGGTTTTCTTTCCCTTGCAAATGTTTTATCTCAAAATCAAAGCCGCTCAGGAAGTCCACCCACCGTGCTTGTCTAGTGTTTAAGGTAGGTTGGCTGAAATAGTTGGTCAAACTATGATGATCAGTGAGGAGCAAAAATTTCCTGCCCATTAGATAATGTCACCACATTTTTAAGGCATGGATGATGACAGTCAATTCTAAATCATAAGCGGAGTATTTCTGTTCGTGCTCCTTTAATTTCCGAGACTCGTACGCGACCACCTTGCCTTCTTGCATTAAAACTCCACCTACTCCTTCTTTGCTCGCATCCGTACATACCACGTAATCCTTGTCAGGATCAACTATCCTCAAAATGGGGGCTGTAGTGAGTAGGTGTTTCAATTGTTCAAAACTTTTCTGGCAGTTTGGGGTCCAATGAAATGTTTTCCCCTTTTACTGTAATGAGGTAATGGGAAATGCAACTCTAGAAAAACCTTCTACAAATCTTCTATAATATCCAGCTAGTCCCATAAAAGATTGGACATCTGCCACATACTTCGGTATAGGCCAATCCATTATAGCCTTTATCTTCTCTGGGTCCACAGCGATGCCTTCCTTGGTAATTACATGACCCAAGTATTGGATTTCTTCTTTAAAGAAATCACACTTACTAAACTTTGCGTATAGTTGGTGTTCCCGAAGGGTCTGTAACACCTTTCTAAGATGTTCATGATGCTCTTCCATGGTGCGAGAATATACTAATATATCATCAATAAATATTAGTACAAATCTGTCCAAATATTGATGAAAAATACTGTTCATGAAACACATGAACGTTGCGGGAGCATTGGTAAGTCCGAATGGCAAGACCACAAATTCATAATGACCGTATCTGGTTCTAAAAGCTGTTTTAGCGATATCCTCATCCTTAATTTGGATTTGATGGTAACCAAAACGCAGATCAATTTTAGAGAACACCGTCGGGCCTTTTACTTGATCGAATAGTTCGTCGATCCGTGGTAAAGGATATTTATTATTAATGATTAACTTATTTAACTGACGGTAATCAATGCACACCCGGAAGGTTCCATCCTTCTTCTTAACAAACAACACTGGGGCTCCCCACGGGGACACACTAGGACGTATATAATTCTTGTCTAATAACTCTTGCAACTGCATTTTTAATTCTGTCAGTTCGGGTACGCTCATCCTATATGGTGCCCGTGACACTGGTGCTGCTCCTGGAACCAACTCAATGGTAAAATCTATGTTCCTTTTTGGGGGCAACCCAGGAATTTCTTCTGGAAACACATCTGTGAATTCTTGAATTACAGGGATATTATTTAGAATGGCTGTTTTATCCTTAGAATCTGCATAACCCACCTAGATGGCATAGACCTGGCATCCTTTTCGAATACATTTTACAAGTTGGTTTGCTGTTATTGGCCGCACTTGCACAGGTCGTTTAATTCCTTGCATCTCTTTTTTGGTCCCAAGGTGATCTCTAAAGTAGATAATTTTGGTCTTACAGTCCAATAATGACCAGTGTTTTTCCAGCCAATCCATACCAATGAGAATATCATAGGAACCAAGGGGGAGCACATTTAAATCAGCCGTTAATGGCTGTCCAGCTATGGTGAAGGAGCAGTCTTTAATTTTAGTTATTACTCGTCTTTTGGCTCCCGTAGCTAATTGCACCAGCCATGGGTTCTTAAACTTAACAGATTGTAAATTACAACGTTCCACTACTTTTGGGCTTACATAACTCAGTGTAGCCCCAGGATCAATTAAAACAGATACAGTAAGGTCTGAGATATTACCTTCGAATTCAACCATAGTTGGCTGATACTCCACCTGACGGTCTTCCAAAGCCGCATTAATTCTTGGTATAGTGCGTCCCACTTCGCCAACTGTTGAAGCTTCGTGAATCTAGGATAACTGTTCCGTCCCTTTGCGTTGTGGACAGTTTTTGATGTAGTGGGGTCCCCCACAACCCCAGCACTGCACCGGGGGTCTTGTTGTCCCTTCATTGTCAAAGCGTGCCTGCTGTTCGCTGACTTTAGATTCACTGTTAGGCCTAAATTTGGATGTGGTTCTAACTGGAATCCGGCTGTTCAGTCCCTTGCCATTCCCCTTACTTCCACTGCTGCGATTTCCTTTGCTGCTTCCCATTGACTTAAAGCCCTTTTTCTCATTCCATTTCTTGCCAGCTGCTTCTCTCTTTTGTTTACTTTGCTGATAACAGATTCTAGCCTTCTGAATTACCTCATCCATTGATTTTGGATTGTCGAATTCAATCCTTTCTCGCATGTAGGGCGGTAAACTGCTTACAAATCTCTATACCTTTGCCTTTTCCTCCCTTATATATGGCACATAGCGAAGCAGGGAAGTAAAGCGGGTGATGAACTCGTCCATAGTCTGCTGCCCCAAACGCAGATCATGGAATTCTCTTGCCTTCTCATCGTAGAACCGTTCAGTTAGGTACCTCTCTTTAAAATACTTTTGAAAGTTATCCCAAGTAATGGTTTGTTCAGTAACTCATTTTACAATCTTCACTTCCTCCCACCATAGGGTGGCCTTTCCTTGTAGCTGAAAAATAGCCAATCAGGCTTTAAGATTGTGGTCATATTCATAGAGCTGAAAATACTTGTTCATATTAATTAGCCATGCTTCAGCTACTTCCTCTTGTTCCCCATCAAAATGTGGGGGTTTAATTTTGCGAAATTCCCCTTGTAGTTCCACCCTTTGTCTTTTCAAAGTTTTTTGTTCAATTACATTATCAGAACGCTCCTCCTGTTCCTCAGATCCTTCAGGGGGCATAGGGTGGTTCTGTTCCTCCGACATCCTCTGTTGCTCCATGCTAGGATTAACTCGTACTTGATTCTGTCGATCAGATAAACTTTTCAATATTCTTTCTTGTTCCATTGTTAGTCTGGCATTGTCTTCCCGCAGCCTTGCCATTTCATTTTTAAGTTCCTATACGGTTTCCAGAATGGCTTGATTTGTAATTCTGGCCTCTTCCCCAAGCTGGATCCATAGTTCAGGATTATTTTCAGGACCAGGTACCCCTTGTCCCATCACAGGTCGTCGAGTTGTATTATCTGCTCTCCTCATGCTGCAAGCTCCTGAAACTCTTGTTCCTGTACTTATTCCATCAAATGAAAAGAATAATAAGGAAGATTCATAAATTTTTTTATTTTTTTATATTCCTCTTATGTCTGTCTATCCCTACCCAGAGGCCTCAGTTTTGTAACTGGGCTCTCATACCATATGTCACAACCCCGCTTATTCAAAAAAATAATATCATAATACTGATAATAATTTTTTTTTATTTCACTTTACTGTACTCAATAAAGTTATGGACACAAAAAAGTTAGGGGTACGAGGGTTGAACCCATCGCCCTCGGCACACTTTCAAACATTTACCATTTGATATACCATGCGGTTTATTACACAAGGCAGGTTTCATGCATGACATTTAATACCCACCAACCTTAGCACTTAACGTACTCGTACTCAATACAATCCGCCCTTCTCGTATCTCTTGGCGGATTCTACTACTGAATGCTGGCTGCATGAGGTTCAGACAAGTGGACCTGCCTTGATACACTCCACCCTTGATCTAAATGCAAAACTCGAGAGTAGATATTAGTCCTTAATTGCAGTAGGCAGTACTTGGCCTCCTCGGGATTACAGTTGTTTCAACGATGGAGATTGAAACCCTCCATTGAACGGTGGATGTTTCGCGTGCCCACCTTATAACAACATTTTTAGGGTTTTATGATTTTCATTTGACGGAGGCCGCTTCCTGAGGCTCTGCTATGCGGCATCCAAACTATGGCGTGCAACTTTACCTCGGGTTTTCTGTTAGATCTTGAACCAGTTCTGTTTATTCCGGGAGGCTATGCGGATTGCCCAGCATTCTAACCTAATTTCGGCTCCTTTCATCAAGTAAATTCATTATCAATTCACTGTTATTTGACAATAGTAATTATAGGGTTTAATGATTCCATTCCGGAACTAATTTTGGTTCTTATTGGTTGATTACGCAGAGTGTGGTGACCTCCGTACGGTGGCAAGGATTTACTGCTCCAATTCACCAGGGAAAGATTATTCACCGGTAAGAGTCTAAACTCCTGTAAGCAAATCTCACACTCAAATGAGGAGTCGAGTGCGAGGTTTAATTTTTCCGTCTTCTGTCAGGTGGTTTCCTGTTTCCCTCCTGGAAGCTTGATTCATTCATTACCCTTGGCTAAGGAAGCCTTCTACTGCTCGCTGTCATGAGACTCTGTCCTTAGGAATACTCCAGGGTTGCCGTGACGAGCTCGCACCTTGTGAGAGGCTTTCGGGTCTTTATTATTGCAATGTATAAGCTTCCAGTAGCTAGATTTTCTATTGTTTGTTTAGATACTTGGCGAGCCGCTTGTACTTTTAACACAGTTCGGCTGCGCCTTCATGAATTAATTTCATTGGATGTAGGAAGAGTTATGTACCCATTACTCCATACAGTATGAGGCTCAGTTCTGAGCGATTATTTTGTTTCCTGAGTTTTCTTTTATGAATATATATATATATAAACTCGGTAGCTCCAGATTCATTATTAATCTGCTTGAGTTACAAATCAAAGGTTCAGTTGTCTATTACGGGTACTTGGAAGTATGTTGTTCCATTTGGCAGTATATATGTGCGTATATATTAACCCCGGGTTTTAATTCCGAATGCGCTCGGCGCTCAATAAATTCTAGTCATATTTTGTTACTTCTATGCAAAGGATAATGTTCATTTCCTGGCTTTATTGTAATATACTTTTCATGGTTTCATCCTGAGCATTTGCAGTTTATATGTTCGTGGAATTTCTTCAAATGAAATAGCTTAACTTTTTCAGTTATGTAGCTTCTGCATGCTGGTCTTCGGAACTCATTGAAATGTTCTGCTTGAATACACATTTCCAATTTCTTTTAAAATAAATCTCGACCCTATAACTAAGGGTGTATGCATGCATTTGTCGGTTATAATGTCTTTCCTCCACAATGTTGTTATATATGTTTTCACTATCTTTTCACTATTACAGAGGTGAAAAGAATGTTTCGTGTGCAACTTATGATCTCTATCGGATACTGTTACTGTATGGGAAAATTGTTCACATCCAGAACTATGATTCCTGTTTTTGTTGATTACTGCTCCGCTTAGATGCGATATTGTTAATCTTTTAATTCATTACAGGTGTAAGTTATGAGTCCTTCCCTTCTCCTGTACATGGAGGTTTCCATTCCCCTTCACCATTCTATTCGTATTCTAAGGAGGGTTTCTGTATTTAAACAAAATTCCTGAAGCCTCCCTGATAATCCTCTATTTAAGTTAATTAAATAACTTCAGTTCAGTCCAACTATAGATAAACAGTACTCTGCTCAAGTTAATTAAATAACTTAGGTTCAATCACACTATAAATAAACAGTACTCTGTTCAAGTTAATTAAATAACTTAGGTTCAGTCGAACTATAATTAAATTCTCCCATCTCAAACAGAGTGTAATATTTCTCTTGCTAATATACTGGAACTATCGCTAGAGTGTCCTTCTTTTCAATCTGCAGCTAACTGTTACTTTAAAAAAAGCATTATAAAATCTTCTCGGAATATAAAAACTGTACTGTACTTACCTGTATTGTCACCCGCACAGTCTCCAATACTTCTCCAGAGTGGAGAAAACCGAGTTTTATTGCTTGCTTTCCTCCCAACCACGAGATTAGTCAACGAGACTGATCTCCCCCCCAAGCTTATTTGCTAGGCCTCTGTCTTCGGCAAATATAATGCACCCGTGTGCCTGTGCTATCTGGTCCTCACCAGACTTAGCACTATCTCTTTTCTTTTGCATATAATGCACCCGTGTGCCTGTGCTATCTGGTCCTCACCAGACTTAGCACTATCTCTTTTCTTTTGCCCTCTCTTTTCCCGTCTGTTCCTCAACAGCCCGAGCTTTTCCTTTTCCCATCTTTTCTATGAGAAAGGGAAAAACAGTTAGGGTTTTCCCCCTTGCTGATAACTTTTTTATTATTAAATATTAAAAAAAAAAAAAAAAAAAAAAAAAAAAAAAAAAAAAAAAACAATCAATGGCAAAGAAAAGAGATAACTCCTCATCCAAAATTACCATATGTAATTAACTCAATCCATATTCAGATTTGGAATTAATAATACTCTAATCATTTATAAAGAAAACAATAATCCTTGTTTTACTTTTTACCCACAATGGTAAAAACAGAGGATTTATTCGCATAAATTATCTGGTCATTACAGGTCACCAGTTCAAATCCCCTGTGGGTACTTAGGTTAATTTTAACTAGAAAAGAAATCTTAAATATAATATCAATATTAGACATAATGATGTTCTTTACATGACATGATAAAAAATTTTATAACAAAACTACATCAAAAAAATACTTTCAAATATTACAATTTTGATGTGGAAATATTTATGTCTTTAAAGAGTTTAATATATCCCTAGATATGACATTTCGTTTTAAAGATTCATCTTAGAAATGTTTAGTTAAAATAAATATTAAAAGATTTTGAAGCAAGATTTTCAATTCTTTGTGTGGAATTAACATTTTTCCTTTGATTTAAGAAATTATATTGGCTTTGGTAAAGAATAAAAATGTTTAAAATTTTACCTAATTTGAGATTTTAATGTGGTAAGCTTTTTTTTTAAAGGTAAATTTATGATCCATTTAAATTCAAGTATATGATAAAGGAACTATTAAATGCATGAGATAATCTACTATCTATTCAAATACATAGCCCTATTTTAATAATTAATCCTAGCCCATTAATAAGATTAAAAAGTTATACAAGCGGCTTAACCAACATAGATTCATCTTAATTGTAGATATAATATGAGTTCAGAGGATCAAATTTCTTCACTTACAAACTTATTTTAGAGTGAAAAAAACAATATGCAATTTTTTATTGTTCAAGTTGTATTTTTTAATATTATAAGGATTACATAACATGTGGGTTGAGTCATTTTAAACTGGTAATTTTGTAATTAATATATGTTTAAATATATGTCAATGTTAATTTATATTAAAATATTTTATTCATACAATATTAAAATATTTTGTTTTAATATTTTTTGGTATATATATACAAAGTTGAATGTGTTAAGATATAATTGAAAATTATAAGGTTTAAATCTATTACAATTTTTTTTACTTCTAATTACTTTACATGAAATTATATTAGGTCATATGAACAATTCTCTCTTTTATTATTCTAGCCCATATTTCTTTTCTATTAAGAAAATATTTTATGTTAATTTTAAGATGGATGAACATACTTACACATAGCCTTCACATTGGGTTGGCATAGATCCATCTTAAATACGGATCTAACATGAGCTGAGAGGGATCCAATTTCTTCACTTGCAATTTTTTTATGAGCCGACATTATTTAAATATTTTGTAATGTTATTTATTCATTTATTTTTATTTTGGCTAACATGAGCAAAATTTCAACAATTTCTACTTTGAGAGACGGACAAAGTTAGACATCATACTGGGTTGTAGAATGAGCCACATCATATTGGATTGTAGAATTAGCCTTTAGGTTCAACTAGAGGGATACAATTTCTTCCTTTGCAAATTTGTTTATTAACATACATTATTTAAATGTTTCGAATGCTATTTATTTTTTTTAGATTTTTTCAAATTTTTATTTTCGCCAACACTAAAAAATTTCAACTTTATCACTGACTAAGGCTACACATCATATTGGGATGTAGAATGAGCCTCTCAGCTCAACCAAGGTAGATCCATCTTAAATATGGATCTAACATGAACAAAAAAAGATCCAATTTCTTAAATATCAATTTTTTTAAGCTACATTATTTCAGTGTTTTATATAGTTTTTTTTTTCATTTTTTTTTCTACTAAGATGACTGCATCTTGGCTCAACCAAAATCATATCTTTGATACACTTATGTAGCCTTAGAGCTTTGACATACCAGACCAGCAATGGATATTATTGAAAACTCCATTTTCATCAAGTTGATAGAGAAACTGTATGTTGTTTATGTGATTGAATTACAACTCGTAAAGTGGTTTGAACTTGATACGGAAGTTGTATGTTGCTCATGAGAATCAATTACAATTGGGAGAGTGCGTGATTGGATTTCAATATATCAATTTAAAACTAACCTTGATTGGAGTCATTGGTACATTACTCAATATGATTCCAAAAACTTTGAAATTTATGCATTAACGGTCACCTTTCTTTCCTTTAGGCCGCCCACGGGATTCTACGCACTCAGCGATTTTGCCTTGGAAATTCGCCGCGGGCTCAATGAGATGAAAACTCACATGAAGAATGGCGTCCACAAAGTCATTTTCGTTGGTCCCATGTTTTCAGAGGGTTAAGAATGTGATTAATGTGCAAGTCTAGGAAGATTCTTTAGAGTTTTTCATTACATATTTTGCGCTGAAATGTGGAGATTTGCTGTTAATTATATATTTATAGTGAAATGTGGAGATTTGCTATTACATGGTGGAAATTACTGATTTTATAGAAGTTATGGTGGAAATTACTGATTCTTCCTAACACCCCAGGTTTAGACTTTGATACCATGTGGAGGTTTTTTATTACACTAAAATCCTCAAGTGTCGGTAAACCAACTTTGGTTCAAGCTCTAATGCCATGTGGAGGGAATTGAACCTGGGTCCAAGCTCTGATACCATGTGAAGGTTTGCTGTTACACCAAAATCCGCAAAATCCGCAGGTGTTGGTTAATGTTCCAAACCAAGATCCCCAGGGTAGAAATTACGGATTCCATAAAAGTATAGTAATTCTCCCAACATAAAACATTGAAATGATCAATTTTTCTTTGATTTCCATTATGTTATTTTAAAACTACAATAGCAAGCATCTCTGTGGCCGAGAATATAGACCCTTGCGAGAATATAGACCCTAATTACTTGCTAGCTCAGCGCTACCATACTGGTATAAACTAAATGGATTCTAAACACTAATACATTTACACTAAAATAATTTTATTAAAAAAATTATATATTAATTAAATTTATATAAATATATAATAATATTTTTAATTATAAAAATTCCTCTCATTTTATTATAAAAATTCAATTGTAAATAATTTTATGACAATATTATATGTTAAATTTATCAATACCACATAACAAATATAATATATTAATATATTATTTTTTTAATTAATTATATTATTAAATATAATTTTTTTAATTAATTATATTATTAATATTTTGATATATTATATCAAAATTAAAAATCTATTATTTATTTAAAATATTAATAATTAAATTAAAATTCTGAAATATCTATTACCTACCACCAAGGCTTTTGATGGACTTGGACAGCAGGCATATGAGACTTCTCAACTATAGACTAAAATTGGCAACTTGCTTGGAAAATTACGAGTATTTTTGTCCGATTAGAGGCGTATAGAATAGCATAGAAACTGGCATCGCACTACCAGAAGTCTTTTGCGTGGAAACTAAAATCACCCACGATGTCGATATGCAGGACGTGCAAAACTCTGTCCACCATCAATTGGTATCGCTAAAAGTTGCGATACCATTGGCAAACTTATCACATCGCCCTTATTTACCGTGAAGGTTTGGGGTTGTCATACTGTTTAATTAAAATTTATAAAATATTTATAAGTTGAATTTGTTTTAAGGCCTATTATTTTTTAAATTTTGTATATAAAATATGAATAGGTTGAATTTTTTTGAAGGGTAATTATTTTTTTCAAATTTTGCAAGTTGAGTATGTTAGACACATTTGATTTTTGTCATTATTTACAGATATATAGTTAAAATAGATATATAGATATATAGTATAAATATATATATATTGTGGATATTGAACTAATTTATTTATAATTTAAGTTTTCGCATTAAAATGTTAAAAACATATTAGATAATAAAAACATGCGAGATAATATCTCATATTATCCTGAATATATACATTTAATTTTTCTATTATTAGTATTTTTTAAAATATTAAATATCAAATCCATATTAAGTATTGAAAAAAATTACAAATCTCTCTCAAAGATTGAATCAGAAAAGGACTATTAATGGAATAAGGTTTTTCTCAATCTTTCTCTCTATGTATGTTTCTCTTTCATTCAACCTATGTATTCAAATATTTTATCTATTTTGTCTTCGGCAATTCTTCTGCGGTCTTCGGCACTCTGCGGCCTTCGGCACTCTTCGATCTGCGAGATCTAAACTCTTCCGATCTGCGGCCTACACTCAAAGCGATCTGCGAGATCCAAGTTAAGATAATTCTATACCCTTAAGCCTTCGGCACTCTGCAATCTGCTAGATCTAAACTCTTCCGATCTGCGGCCTACACTCAAAGCGATCTGCGAGATCTAAACTCTTCCGATCTGCGGCCTACATTCAAAGGGCGATTTGCGGCCTACATTCAAAGGGCGATCTGCGGCCTTCGACACTCTGCGGCCTTCGGCACTCTTCCGATCTGCGAGATCTAAACTCTTCCGATCTGAGGCCTACATTCAGGGATGCGACGCCTCCGTTCTCATCGACTCCAACCGTAAACTCGGAATCGTTGCGGAGAAAGACGCGCCTGCTAACAACCCAAGTCTCGTAGCATTCGATGTGATTGACATAGCGAAAACGAAGCTGGAGGCCATATGCCCGAAAACGGTTTCCTGTGCAGACATCCTGGCATGTGCCGCTCGAGATAGCGTAAAGCTTTACATCTTTTAATCCATCTTCTGCAGGATAGATCAGGAAGGAGTTTGTGACCTCAGATCGACAAGGTCTCTTCTGGTCTCGCAGATCTCGCAGGTCTCTTTTGGTCTCGCAGATCTCACAGGGCTCTCTGGTTTCGCAGATCTCGCAGATCTCTTCTGGTCTCGCAGATCTCGCAGATCTCTTCTGGTTCAGATCTATAATCTCGCAGATCTCGCAGATCTCTGGCTTTCGATCTGGTGCATATCTGCGTAAAATATGGCTCCGAGCTTCGCAAAAATAATTGGTGGCTCATCTGCCTCTGGAGGGAAATCTCCTGCTCATATCGTGAGTGAAGCCCCAGCTCCCACTATCCAAGTGGTCCAGGACTCACTCAATGAAGCTTTGAAGTTCTCTGAAAGTGCCCTAATCTGCCGGTTCAATGGTTTTTGGCCGCAGCTGATAGCACTCCACAATTGGATCTCGGAGGTATGGAAGCCTATCATTTCTGATGAAATTAATATCTACCCCTGTGCTAGAGGTTTCTTTATAGTAGATTTTGAAAATCCTGAAAGCAGACAATGTATTCTAGATTCCGGCCCTTGGTTTTGGGAAAAATCAGGTCTATTCATGAAGCCATGGAACCCATCATTCAATCCCTCTACAGCAGTGATAACCTCAGCACCAGTTTGGGTGAGATTGCCAAGCCTACCCTTGCATCTCTGGAATCTCTCCTCGCTAAAATCCATCGGAAATGCAATTGGGAAATTTTACTGCAGGTGCCCAGAAAAAGAGGAATATGCCAGAACCACCTATGCACGCATCTGTGTGGAAATGGATTTCAGCGCCGGATTCCTCGCTGAAATAAACCTAACAAGTAAAGACTATGTTTGGAACCAGAAGCTTGATTATGAAAGTGTCCTCTTCTGATGTCGATCGTGCTTTAAGACGGGGCATCTAGCCAAAAATTGCCCAAAAGCCTCTGAGAAAAATTTTGATAGAAAAAACCACCACAGATCTACATGGTGGGAAGGAGCACAAAAAGAACACTATACTGTCATCAAAGAAGAATATTCTAGAGAAAAATCTGAGTCACAAGAAATCAAGGAAGAAGGAAACAACTCTCAAAGCAAGCAAGGAGAAAGCCCGCCCCAACAAATCAACAGCTATGAGGATTTGAATACGGCAGAAAATAAATCTTCATTGAACAACAAAGCAGATCTCCTAAATCAAACTTCTCCGACTATAGATCGCGAAGCTATGACACCAATGTCCCAAGAACCAGAAGAGATGAAGGAGATGCAAGACAAAGGAAGTTGGAAGACCGTAGAGAAAAGAAAGAAAGCTATAACACCAATCTCGCCAAGAAAGACGAGGAGCTAGACAAGTAAAAATTAAGAAAATTGTAGGTCCGATAGACCAATTTGGTCTCAGTGGACGTTAACCATCATCATCATCATCATCATCAACAATCATCAACACACGAAAACATAAGATGTTGATAATGGAGTTCGTCTAGGAGTGACTAAGTCTCCGAGCCCCAGTGTCAAGATTTTGTAGGTCGCTGCATTAAGTGCTTTCAATAAATATGATGTACACAAGAGATGATGTCGCGATCATACAAGGAAAAATTCCCTCACGCAAGAGTGGCTCTAAGAGATATTCCCAACCGGAATTCTCAATCAAACTCCTATTAGTATGACACAAAAACATGCATGGTGAGCATCCCGCCAACATGGCACAAAAGGGATGTCAAAAAAAACACATGCATGACGACAGCAAGAGTATCCCAACAACATACAACAAGGGATCTCAAAGCATAACATAAAGAGTTACGACAACAAGTACATCATATGAAATATTTTGCATAACATGAAGCAAGGAATCATGACAACATGAAATAAACAAGATCCTGCATCAAATATCAATCAACGATCTGTGCAACATAATGCAGAAAGAAGAATTACATGAACAATAACCATATACCTCACACCACGGACCATCTGAAGAAGTGGATGTCTCACTGCTGAATCTTTTCAGACCATCGATCTCAAGGCATCGATTAAAGAAGATGGCTGCTCACACAAGAATGTGGACATCTGACACATAGTTGTTCAATAAAAATTTGAAGCTTGTTGAACATCTATTTCTCAGCCTCGATTGCAAGAAGAGTTGATCAAAGAAGAATCAATCAAGAAGAATTGATCAAAAGATGAGTTGACCACATGAAGAAGAATCAATCATAAAGAAGAATTGATCACAGAAGAATGATTGCTTTAGCATTCTAACTCTGCAGCTCGATGGTGATTTGACCCTATAGCGCTCTGACTTATCACTACAGCTCTGCGATCTGCCAGAATTTCAGGCACTGTGACTCTTATGGCTATCTGCGCTTTGGATTGACCAAGATCTCTAGCTCTATGGCTATCTGCACTCTGGATTGATCAAGCTTTGTGGCTCTATGGGGTTTAAGCATTGCACTAGCTTTCAAGCTCTCTCTGGCACTCACACTCTCGGACCTCTTCCTTGCATCCTTTCCATGTAGCCTCTCGAGCTTTCTGTCATACTACTCTCACCCACTGTTACATAGAATTTTCGCATTCCCTCATGCAAACTTTCATCCCCCTCGGCTCTCTGCATCCTTTTTGTTTTATAACACGTTTGGATCAAAGCCATGCTTAAAAATCAGAGGTTAGTTTTGTTTATAATGGAATCCGTTTTCATAGAAGCATTGGCTGGTGCAACAAAATCCTCGGAATAGCCTTCTTCCTCTTAAACAGAAATACACTAAAAAACTAATAAATCCAACCAAAATATAAAAGACAAGATCTCAAGTTTTATCAAAACGGGCTTATAATTCCCATCGGGTTCGTGCCTAGTCACTTATCACTATCGCTTCTGCCAATATCCCTGCATATCAAGGGATCTTCCAACGTTGATCATCGATCGTTCTGATCGCTGATATCGGCGATCGCTAATTGCATTCACTACACCCAGGGGTCCTAGTCCTCGGCCTTTGGGTTTCGCCGACCTGATCCGCCAATTCTGACATTCCATCGCCAATTTACAAGCACCGATATCACCGATTTAACTTCTTCGACCCAATATATCGGCAATCGATGATCAGGGGTCTTAAAGTCCGCCCTTTACATGATTCCTAATGTGATTTACCTTATAAAGGCTTTAAGTCCATTTTTATGAGAAAAACCTCCTTTTTTGAAAGGAACCAAGGCAAGTCTTTTCACAATAGCTTCATCATCCATACTCGAATTGATGAACCGTTTCCACCTCCACGATCAGGAAGACGAGATATATGCTCTAGTCCTAGTTCGAATTCATTTGGAGTGCTTTGATTTTCGAGCGTTCATAACCCTCTTTGTCCTGCGTGTCTTTCTGGTGCCACCTAGATCAATCCTCCCCACTGAGGAGCTTTTGGTCCTAAAAATGGACATTCGAAGATCGAAAGTGATTATACCTTCCTTTGTTGTCTTTGATGTCAATATGGCGATGAGAGCTTGCCTCTGCTCTCTCCCTGCAATGGAAACTGCCATGGGATGATGGGGATTTTTTCCCATCATTCTCTTTCTTCGACGATGTCTCAAACGAATCTGACACCTTTGAGCAGTCTCCTTTAGTGTATCTCGAGCCTGCAAATCAATGCTCATGCACAACCTCCAAAGGTTGAGTGATGCCTTGGTTATTAACACCAAGTTCTTTCTCCTTGTGCCTCGTTGTTGTAAGGAGCCTCATGTTTGTCCCTGTAATCGAGATCTCCAAATCTCCAACAGACATCATACTATGAGAAGTTGAAACGGAAAGGAAATCAACATATTTTACCTTATCTTTCGATTTGGAAAGAACTGATGAGGGTTGATCATCATTCGTTGTTGGTGGTTCGCTAACTGTCTCAGCACATTCCTCAACTTCTTTCCTGACATGCCCAAGTCCTTCCTAATGTGGTAATTCCTCTACTTTGATGGGATTGACAATGCCTTGGCCATTAACGCCCAAGCCTTTTCCTTCATACCCCATTCTCTTTAACAGTTTGGAGCCAATTCCTGTGGTATGATTTTCAAACATAGCAAAATCGTCATCAAGAAATATACATGAAGATGGAGAACTACTTTTTACCTCGCATGGGTCTTGCAGCAGCTTTTCCAGGGCCTCATCCTTTGCTTGCAATTGTCGTAGCAAACTTTGTTTTTCCTCTTTCTCTTCATGTAAGTGCATCTTCAATTCATCATTCTCTGTTTGAAGATTGTGTTTGTTTTGCTTCAACTCCTCCATGGCCTCTTTTATGGCTTTCAAATGAAGTTGTAATCACTCCTTTTCCTCTGTTTCTTACTATAGAGTTTCATACACAATTTCCACTTTCTTGGAGATGTCGAGCATGGTCTCACACATCGCTCTTTCATCCTCTGTCATTGCACATTCCATTGTTCACGCTACAATTCACATACACGTAAAGACCACTTTGATACCACTTGATCTAGGTCCGAGTGTGAAGAATGACCCTTCCAAGACCTTTTACTTTTGTGATGTGTTGAATTTTCTTTTTAAAAGAACATTAATGAATACATCTGCATGCAGAAAAGAAGAGGAACATAACAATCATCAGCACATGAAAACATAAGACGTTGATAACGTAGTTCATCCAGGAGGGACTACGTCTTCAAGCCCCGGTGTCAAGATGGTGTAGACCGTTGCATTAAGTGATGTCAATAAATATGATGTACACAAGAGATGATGTCATGATCATACAAGGAAAAATTCCCTCACGCAGGAGTGGCTCTAAGAGATATTCCCAACCAGAATTCTCAATCAAACTCCTATTAGTACAACACAAAAACATGCATGGTGAGCATCCCGCCAACACAGCACAAAAGGGATGTCAAAACAAAACACATGCATGACGACAACAAGAGTATCCCAACAACACACAACAAGGGATCTCAAAGCATAACATAAAGAGTTATGACAACAAGTACATCATATGAAAGATTCCACATAACATGAAGCAAGGAATCATGACAACATGAAATAAACAAGATCCTACATCAAATATCAATCAAGGATCTATGCAACATAATGCAGAAAGAAGAAGTACATGAACAATAACCATATACCTCACACCACGGACCATCTGAAGAAGTGGATGTCTCACTTGTGAAGCTGCTCAGACCATCTATCTCAAGGCATCGATGAAAGAAGATGGTTGCTTGCACAAGAATGTGGACATCTGACACATAGACGTTCAATAAAAAGTTGAAGCTTGCTAAACATCATTTTCTCAGCCTCGATTGCAAGAAGAATTAATCATAGAAGAATCAATCAAGAAGAATTGCTCAAAAGATGAGTTGATCACACGAAGAAGAATCAATCATAAAGAAGAATTGATCACAAAAGAATGACTGCTCTGGCTTTCTCACTCTGAAGCTCGATGGTGATCTGGACCTATAGCGCTTTGACTTATCACTGCAGCTCTGCAATCTACCAGAATTTCTAGCGCTCTGACTCTTATGGCTATCTGCACTCTAGATTGACCAAGCTCTGTGGCTTTATGGCTATTTGTGCTTTGGATTGATCAAGCTATATGGCTCTAAGGGGTTCAAGTGTTGCGCTAGCTTTCAAGCTCTCTCTCGCACTCGGGCTCTCAAACCTCTTCCTCGCAACCTTTCCAGGTAGCCTCTTGGTCTTTTTGTCATACTGCTCTCGCCCACTGTTACATAGACTTTCTGCATTCCCTCATGCAACATTTCGTCCCCCTCAGCTCTCTGCATCCATCGTGTTTTATAACACGTTTGGATCAAAGCTGTGCTTAAAAATCGGAGGTTAGCTTTGTTTATAATGGAAGCCATTTGCATAGAAGCATCGACTAGTGCAACAAAATCCTCGGAATATCCTTCTTCCTGTTAAAACAGAAATTCACTAAAAAACTGATAAATCCAACCAAAACATAAAAGGTTGGATCTCAAATTTTATCAAATTGCGCTTATAATGCCCATCGGGTCTGCGCCTAATTGCTTATCACTATCGCTTCTGCCAATAGCCCTGCATATCAAGGGATCCACTGACGCCAATTGTCGATCACCGATATCAGTGATAACTAATCGCATTCGCTACACCCAAGGGTCCTAGTCCTCAGCCTTTGGGTTTCGCAGACCTGATCCGTCGATGCCGACATTCCATCACTGATTTACAAGCACCGATATCACTAATTTAACTTCTTTGACCCTATATATCGGCAATCGTTGATCGGGGGTCTTAAATTCCACCCTTTACACGATTCCCGATGTGATTCACCTTATAAAGGCTTTAAGTCCATTTTTGTGAGAAAAACCTCCTTTTTTCAAAGGAACCAAGGCAACTCTTTTCGCGATAACTTCATCATCCTTACTCGGATTGACGAATCGTTCCCATCTCTATGATTAGGAAGAGGAGATCTAGGATTTGGTCCTAGTTTTAAGTCATTCAAAGTTCTTTGATTTTCGAGCGTTCATAACCCTCTTTGTCTGGCATGTCTTTCTGGAGCCACCTAGATCAATCTTCCCCACTGAGGAGCTTTTGGTCCTCCAAAAGCATAAAAAGTAATCTGCAACTCTCTCTATACCTTGTCTACATCACAAGCATCCTAAAAGGTCTCCCTTCCATCTCCTTCACCTTTGTTCTTCAGAGCCTTAAATGACGAACCGACACCTGCTACTTCTGCAACATGTAGTACATTGTTTTGGAAATTACATTCTTAAATGAAATGACCAACTAAAGACCCAAACGTCCCATACTTGCCACGAGTTTATAACGCATACTTGGTGGTCAAGTTTACAATAAGATGGACGTAATATTCCAGCTATGACAACAAGGCCAACCCATCATGGTTGCTTCAAAAAGTGATGGAAAACACATCGTCACTACAACACATGATTTACACACATAAGGCCAAACATTATTGTGTGGACAAGTGATGGAAATATAACATCACTTTTAGAGTCTTAATATGCGACTCAAAACATGACCAAACATCATTGTTGTTGACTATGTGATGGAAACACATCATCACGTTTGCATTTTAAAATGCAATAAGTTATTTACAAAATAATGACCATGAAATGACAACATGTCTAGAAACCACTTTTCACTTATCTTTGTGAATGGTTCACCTCCTTGAGGTGGTTTTTCTTGTCGGACAACTGCTCTTCCTGGTTCACACACCGATGCTTTGTCTTTAAGGCGCTACTCTAGATGGAGCCTCCAGCAAGTGGCTCTTTGATGGCCATTTTGGTCGCAATGACTGTAGTAGGCTTTCTTCCTCCATATCTACTTAATATGTTTCTTTTCATGTTGTTGAGAGGGTCTTTCATGCCTCATGAGTGCTGCCATTATTTTCCAACACTTGGAAAAGGTATGGTTAGGTAAACTACAAAAAGTACATGTTTTTCGATGCCTTGATCTTTGTTCATTATTAACAACATGATCATAACCAAAATGAACATTTGAAGATCGAAAGTGATTATACCTTCCTTTGTTGTTTTTGATGTCAGTATGGCGATGAAAGCTTGCCTCCGCTCTCTCCCTGCAATGGAAACCGCCATGGGATGATGGGGATGTTTTCACATCATTCTCTTTCTTTGATTATGTCTCGAATGAATCTGACACCTTTGAGCACTCTCCTTTAGTGTATCTCAAGCCTACAAATTGATGCTCATGCACAACCTCCAAAGTTTGAGTGATGCCTTGGTTATGAACACCAAGTTCTTTCTCCTCGTGCCTCATCTTTGTAAGGAGCCTCATGTTTGTCCCTATAATCGGGATCTCCAAATCTCCAACAGACATCATACTACGACAAGATGAAACTGAAAGGAAATCAACATCTTTTACCTTCGCTTTTGATTTGGAAAGAACTGATGAGGGTTTCTCATCATCCATTGTTGGTGGTTGGCTAACTGTCTCAGCAGATTCCCAAACTTCTTTCCTGACATACCCAAGTCCCGCCTGATGGGGTCATTCCTCTACTTTGATGGGATTGACAATGCCTTGGCCATTAACACCCAAGCCTTTTCCTTCATACCCCATTCTCTTCAATAGTTTGGAGCCAATTCCTGTGGTATGATTTTCAAACACAGCGAAATCATCATCAAGAAATATACATGATGATGGAGAACTACTTTTTACCTCACACGGGTCTCACTGTAGCTTTTCCAAGGCCTCATCCTTTTCTTGCAGCTGTCGTAGAAAAAATTGTTTTTCCTCTTTCTCTTCATGTAAGCACATCTTCAATTCATCATTCTCTATTTGAATATTATGTTTGTTTTGCTTCAATTCCTCCATGGCCTCTTCTGTGGCTTTCAATTGAAGCTATAACCACTCTTTTTCCTCTAATTCTTTCTGTAGAGTTTCATACACAATTTCCACTTTCTTGGAGATGTCGAGCATGGTCTCGCACATTGCTTTCTCATCCTCTGTCATTGCATGTTCCATTATTCACACTGCAATTCACATACACGTAAAGACTACTCTAATACCACTTGATCCAGGTCTAGGTGAGAAGAAGGACCCTTCCAAGACTTTTTACTTTCGTGATGTGTTAAATTTTCTTTTTAAAAGAACGTTAACGAATATGTCTGCATGTGTAAAAGAAGAGGAATATAACAATCAGCAGCACATGAAAACATAAGACGTTGATAATGGAGTTCGTCCAGGAGGGACTACGTCTCCAGGCTTCGGTGTCAAGATGGTGTAGGCTACTGCATAAGTGTCGTCAATAAAGATGATGTACACAAGAGATGATGTCGCGATTATACAAGGAAAAATGCCCTCAAGCAAGAGTGGCTCTAAGAGATATGCCCAACCGAAATTCTCAATCAAACTCCTATCATTATGACACAAAAACATGCATGTTGAGCATCCCACCAACACGGCACAAAAGGGATATCAAAACAAAACACATGCATGACAACAACAAGAGTATCCCAACAACATACAACAAGGGATCTCAAAGCATGACATAAAGAGTTATGACAACAAGTACATCATATGAAAGATTCCACATAATGAAGCAAGGAATCATGACAACATGAAATAAACAATATCCTGCATCAAATATCAATCAAGGTTCTGTGCAACATAGTGCATAAAGAAGAAGTACATGAACAATAACCATATACCTCACACCATGGGCCATCTGAAGAAGTGGATGTCTCACTACTGAATCTTCTCAGACCATCGATCTCAAGGCATCTATGAAAGAAGATGGCTGCTCACACAAGAATGTGGACATCTAACACATAGTTGTTCAATAAAAAGTTGAAGCTTGTTGAACATCAATTTCTCATCCTCGATTGCAAGAGGAATCGATCAAAAAAGAATCAATCAAGAAGAATTGATCAAAAGATGAGTTGATCATATGAAGAAGAATCAATCATAAAGAAGAATTGATCACAGAAGAATGATTGCTCTGGCATTCTCGCTTTGCAGCTCAATGGCGATCTAGCCCTATAGTGCTCTGACTTATCACTGCACCTCTGCGATCTACCATAATTTCAAGCACTATGACTCTTATGGCTATATGTGCTCTGGATTAACCAAGATATGTGGCTCTATGGCTATCTGTGCTCTGGATTGATCAAGCTCTGTGGCTCTAAGGGGTTCAAGCGCTACGCTGGCTTTCAAGCTCTCTCTGGCACTCAGGCTCTTGGACCTCTTCCTTGTAGCCTTTCCACGTGGCCTCTCGAGCTTTCTTTCATACTACTCTCGCCCACTGTTACATAGACTTTCCATGTTCCCTCATGCAGCCTTTCGTCCCCCTTGGCTCTATGCATCCATCATGTTTTATAACACGTTTGGATCAAAGCTGCACTTAAAAATCGAAGTTCAGTTTTGTTTATAATGGAGGCTGTTTAAATAGAAGCATTGGTTGGTGCAACAAAATCCTCAAAATAGCCTTATTCCTGTTAAAACAGAAATACACTAAAAAACTGATCAATCCGACCAAAACATAAAAGACCGAATCTCAAATTTTATCAAATCGGGCTTATAATGACCATTGGGTTCGTGCCTAATCGCTTATCGCTATCGCTTCTGCCAATAACCTTGCATATCGAGGGATCCACTGACACTGATTGTCGATCATTCTGATCGCTAATATCGGCGATCACTAATCGCATTCGCTACACCCAGGGGTCTTGGTCCTCAGCCTTTGGGTTGTGTCGACCCGATCTGTCGATGCCAACATTCCATTGCCGATTTACAAGCATCAATATCGCAGATTTAACTTCTCCGACCCCATATATTGCCAATCACTGATCGGGGGTCTTAAAGTCCACCCTTTACATGATTCCCGATGCAATTTTCCTTATAAAGGCTTTAAGTCCATTTTTATGAGAAAAACCTCCTTCTTTCAAATGAACCAAGGCAACTCTTTTCGCGATAACTTCATCATCCATACTCAGATTGATGAACCATTCACACCTTCGTGATCAGGAAGACGAGATTTATGCTCTAGTCCTAGTTTGAAGTCATTCGAAGCGCTTTGGTTTTCGAGCATTCATAACCCTCTTTGTACTACGTGTCTTTCTGGAGCCACCTAGATCGCTAAATGCAATGCCAAAAGTAAGAAATGATTTCCACTTTTCACTATCCTAAATGCAACCTTTTGAAAGCAAAATGATTTTTACTTTATTAAGATGTAATTATATGAATTGTGTTTTTCTTTTCGTTTTGAATGATTTTTTCTCTTTTTCAAAATGCAATTGATGTAATCTAGTGCAAAAGTAAAATCTCTTCCACATTAATGATTTGAATGCAACCCAAAATGCTTCAAAAACTATGAAAAGAATAACACTTTCACTTTAACTTTTCGAAACACAAAATTCAAATAAAACACTTCCTTTTGATTCCAATGAGACAATTGATTTGTAATCTATTGTTTGTCAAGGAGAAACTTAAGCAACTTTCACAGTGTCTACTAATGAAAACAACTTAAGACACAAGAACCAAAAGTGATATGTAAAGGATGTCTGAACACACAAAGACTCTTTAACACAGGTAATTGATCTCTAATGACTGATGGGAAGACCAATGAGTGGATGAAGGTTAACCTAGAAGACCTAGAAACCCTAAAAGGTTAATCAAACTTCCAACACTCTCAAACCAAGTTAAAAGGTGATTGCAATCAGACAATAATAGATTCAATGCAAATCACACTGGTAAATCACTGGGAGAAGGCAAACAAAACTGAAAATAAGAAGGAAAAACCTACATTTCTTAATCTTCTACAATCATCATACTTGTTAAGAAGAAAGTAGTGATCGTCACTACTGTAATCAACAAACCCGCAATATCATTGTGACTATTAGGGTCAAACCAAAGATGGTCGATAAAAACAAAAAGAAACTCAAAATATTCAAGAACAACTCAAATTAACAACCTTCAGGTATCTACCAGAAAGTGACACTAACTACAGACAAGCAATGAAGTCTAAAAATGAATGGTTGATCAAACTCGTCAAAAGACAAGGTGAAGAAAGGGAAGGAAAGGGTCATAGGCTCCCCACTGGAGTTGCCATTTTGTTGACAAGGTTAATCCTATTTGTGGACAGAGAAAATCCCTCTAGGCCAATGAGTGGGTCTAGAAACCGAAGTGAAAATCAACTAGACATCTTCCTAGGTTATAATTGAAAACTAGAACGAAAGAGATAACCTACCTCGTTTTGGTGTTATTCTGATTTCCTTTGTTGAGGGCCTCAAACTGCTTGTGTCACAGAATTGTCCTTTCTTCTCTCAATGCTTATGTACCTTCACAAGTGATAAAGAGACAACAAAGCATGCTAAAACCAATAGCAAATCCAATAACAACCTACTTAACTAATCAAGGAATGTCAAGCTAAAACATACATGAACATATATATTTTGGGAAGATGAACCAACAGTTGTATATTATTTAAGGAATAAAGGGAAGGTTACAACCATAGCCTTAATGTTGAAAGGCTCTCCTCGAGTGGTAATCCAAGTCCATGCTAAGAAAATCTCCAAACACTCCTCCAAGTCTAATGAATAGCCTCTAAGCACAAGCTCAACATAGGGGTGTGAATGGACATAGATCAACCATTTGGGAATGGCAGAAGAGGAATTTATAGGCTCGGAGAGGGAGTTAGGAATCATCCAAAGATAGGATTAGGCCCACATCTCAAGGAGGTAGCTCATAGGGATAAGACAAAGAGATCAAGTTAGGAAGATTCAATCTCATCTATGTGAAACCACCTCCATCTTGTTGCTTCTCATCCTCTTTGGGAAAATAACCTTTTTGAGATCATTGCAGGTATGAAAGGGAACAAAGCGATGCCATCATGGGTCAAACACTGTGCAACAAGTGATCATCATGGTTTTATGCTTCATAAGAGCGATGACCCTCATTTTAGGGTTTTAAGAGCTATTTCTTCAGGGAAATCTCACGACATTTTCCAAGAAAAGTTAAAGGAGGAATCTAAGCTATATACATGGATGAGTATACTATATAATGGTCATTTTTCGGGCACTTAGGATTATGTCACAGGGAAGTGTAGGAGGCATGACAAAATACTATGTAACACTCCCGACATATAGGGAACTCTTTCAAACAATTCTTGCATTCCTAGGAGCTTTGGAACTAGAGCAAAATGTTCCATTCCAGTAGAATGGTAATGAGACCGAGGGAACTGTAACAACCACACCCAACGTATCCCATTAGGGTGGTTTCTACTACTAATTCAATTCCTCTCGTACTGTCAGAAAAATGTGATAATAATGATAAATAAATAAAAATTTCCTTTATATTCATTTTACCCATGAGCAATTATGCCATATATGTGTGTGTGTGTGTGTGTGTGTGTGTGTAGATATGGGGTCCTTACTAATGTCTTTGACAACCACTAATATTTATATAGTATTATAAACTTAAATCTATGATTCCATACATATATTTTTCCTTATAATTTCCCTGCCCTTTTCATTGGCAGAAGTTATGCCATCAATGGTCCCCATGCCACATATGCACCCTGGGGCCAATGACAAATCTTCATGCCTCTTTCCTTGATGATCCTCGATGATGACGCATAAAAAAAGTGTAGGTTCTAGCCAGATCCCCACACATCTAATTCATGGAGCCATCGCGTACATATTCCAACTAGGTAGCATGCATGAGGTTTATTAGGGGGGTCACCCTCGAGAATGGGTGGTAAGAGGAAGCCACCTATTGCCTAATCAACAACTCACATTCATTCCAATGGGCCAAGCTCCCTTTTCCAATTTTTCCACAAGCACCCCTCCGAGGCAGTTTCTAGTATTGGCGAAACCATGAATGACACATATAATAAAAGAGGGGCTTATCTTCTGACCTCCTCCCCCATCCAATAGAAACTTTCCATGACTCTCACACCTAGGCTCCACTAGTGCCCATCAACCAGATCACCCCAGTCCCCTTGTCCCTACGTTCCCCTCCATTGATCTTTCACACATCTTCGAGATGGATCCTCTAGGCCACGTGGAGGTTTTGGGCCATCCCTCTGCACTCCCTTGCTCTTGGTTGGCCCTAAGGTGGCAGCGCCACATCACCTTGCACCTATTAATCTTGACACTCTCCTTGGGAACTCCTTTTCCACCTATGGGGTGGGAACCACTAGGACACATCATCCTATCCCAATTACCTCGAAACAAACAATATTTTTCCATGTTGCTCTATTGTGATTCCCTAACGATCCCACCGTCCACTCATCAGATTCGAAGGTAATGATTAGTTGGGTAGATCAATAGTTTGTGCAAGGGGGTACTCATCCCTACTGACCTCATGAAGGGGGGGTGCGCCAGTATCTAGATCATCAATCTCAGAAGTTAAATCAATGACATGCGTGGGGGGTACCCCTCCTGCTGACGTTACAAGGGTAGAGGGTGCACATGGACTTGATCCTAGGGCGGTTAACCTCCACCATCCATTGTCACTGTGACCCTACCACATCATCGCATTGTTTTATGCCAATTCTTCCCCTTTGACCACTTCTCTTGCACCTACGGGGTGGAGACCACTAGGACACATCATCCCTATCCCTTTAACATGCCACTTTTCTAGGAAACACCTTTATTCCTTCAGGATAGATCCTCCGAGTCTACATGGATTGTTGGGCCTCACAACAACACGACCTTGGCTACTGGCCCATGTGGTTGTAACACCACATCATCCTACAACATTCCCTTATGTTGCTAATTAGCACTTTCAGGGTATGCCCTTTAGGCCACGTGGTTGGTGGGCCATTCCTCTGCATGGATCTCATTCCTGATTGGTGCACCATTGCAGCATTGCCACGACTTACCATTCTAACTCACCCCACTCTCCCTCTTGAGGGCTCTTGTGAATGCTACAAGTTAAACCATCAGGTAGATCTGGGAGGTGGGTCATTTATGCACAAATCTATTGCAATTGGGATATGTGGAGGCCAATATGTCCCAACCTTCTGTCATCCCACATGCCGCTCTAGTTCTCCTTGTAAAACTTATGATATTTTGGATGATGGGATGAATAGCCCTATGTGCTCCATTCCCAACTAATGGTGGAATCACTGGGCTTACGTGTTTTCCCATGCATCTTGACTGACGTCATCCCACCTAATCTCATTGACGTCGGTAAAAGGGTTCTGGGATGTGGTCTTAGGGATGAGTTGTTGAATGGAATCCACTCCAAATAATAAGAAGGCTTCTCAGCTCCACTTTATGAGGCTTGCTTTCTCGATGCCCAGTCATCCCTGTGGTTCCGATATACCACAAAATAAACCTCCAAGGTACTACTACCTGGCCACATCACTCCCACCATCACCCAATCATGATAAGGCATGATCTTAACAACCAATATATCGCTTCCACGACTAGGGTTGTGACAAACCTCTTGAAGCAAGATTATCTCGCTAAGTCTATAGGGTCGAAACCTGCATAACTTCACCACAATGATACTCTGTGCATATTTTCCATACGAGCATGGATTCATTATTGGGTTGGTTACAGTGGCTCTATAAACATCTGGGTCTTGGCCAACATTTCACCATGTTCATTGTGGCTTGCTACAACACCTAATGGTGTTATCCTCCTAATCTTAAGCTAGGGCTATTCCAACTAATTCTTGGCCCATAGGTTTTCCCTGTATAGGAATAAGGAATTCCATGCATGACAACACTGGTGGCCTTTTGTCTATCCCCATCTAAGGACTTGCAGTGGACTCATGAAGGGATTTCACCTCTCCTTCCACACGCTAAGAGTTACACAATTCAGTGCAAGCCTACAAGCAACTCTATGGTGCCAGTCAAGAGTTTCAAGGGAATTTGGCTATTTGCAGTGGTTCACTAACTTTCCCTTTTGGATGAGACATTGCACCTTGAACCACCATGGATATAATCATCCATTCAAAATACAAAAAACACATCCCCTCACCACTGAAGTGTGACACAGATGACTATGCCTAGCATGACGAGAGTCAACACTAATCTCGTTAGGGAGGGAATGCATGCTATTCAAAATGCAAGGCTAAAGAAGCCTCTAATGTAAAAACATAGTTATAATCGTTAAAAGGGATTATTCCTCAACATTAACATATTACCTCGTGAACTAGTTCTAACAACCAAAATATATCTATATCTATATATGAATGCACAAACCCTATCCAACAGGTTGTTTAAATTGTAACTTTTGTTTGGTGATAAAATGATTCATGTACTAAATGTTGTAATAGTTAAATCTGGTTATTATGGACCATTCTAATGCCTTAAACCTATGTACATTTTTATTATTTGTTAAGCCATAATCTGGTTCATGTCTATAGGGACCCTTTCAATGCTTTTAACATTTCTAGCATATCAATCATTCATGTTATATTAATGGCACAATCATGTAATTCATAGGACATAATAGTTCAAAATAGAGATGCATTGTTCCCTATTCATCACATTTGTGAGCACCATTTTAGTCCATAATGAAAACACATGCTCAGTACAAATATAAGCACCATTTCAACAAAAAATGCAACATGGATTCAATGCATTTATAATCACCATTTCAATCCAAAAATACAATACCTTTTAAACAAAAAAATGCAACATAGGTTCATTAACATTTAAAACAAATACATAAGAGTGCTTATCTTATAATTTTTCTAGGGAAACTGAGTCTGGGACAAGGACTGTCTACCCAACCATAAACAATTGTAGCCAAGATCACTTGTAGGTGTCACCCCCAAGCCAAATTCCAAAGCCCAAGGGGCTTGCTTAAAGGATTGAAACATGAACTGCTTGCTGAAACAAGGAATCTATAGGACCTCCTTCCTCCACCCACTAACCACTCATCAGTACAATAATATACAGGGAATTCATAGGCCAACCACCTCCACCCTCAATCTACCCAATGGAAGCTAATCAAGCATACAGGGAATCTAGAGCTTCTTCTCCACCCAAGTACACATAGCGAATCCAGAGGCCAACTACCTCCAACCCAAGAGTGTCAAGGGAATCCATAGAAGCAAGTCTCCACCCTAAACACAATGGTTCCACCTAATTTGGGGAATTCAGAATCCACTGTAAAATTACAACATGAAAGGCTTCAAAGGTCCTTCCTCTAGGAATCCAAGGACACAATCCTCCACACACACCATTAATGGAATTCAAAGAAAACCATATTCACCCTTTATCTTTACTTGGAATCAAGAGGCATTTCTCCTCATAAAGGATAGACCATCTTCATACCAGTCATGCCTATCGAATTGATTCCCTGCCTTCTCTTATCTTTAGCAAATCCTTGCTCTTCTCTTCCTTCTTTTTTTTTTTCCCCCTGCTGATTGTTGTTCCAATGGATGAATCTACATCCCTGAGTGAATGAGAGAATTATAATGTCCTCCTGAGGTCAAACCACCTCCCTTTTCCTCTCACGCTATCTCTTTATCCGCTGCATTTACTTCCTTGTCTTTGTTGCCTTGGAAGGTCTATTCTTCATAAAATTTCTGTCCTTTTTCCTTGTTGTGGTTCTCAAGCAACATGGGCCTATGTGCTTCTCTTTGCAGACCATTTAATTAAGGAACCTATTTTTATTAAATACATGTACCAACTAGCCCTCAGTAGTTGTTAAAATAGTTCACATTTCCTTATTAATGAAACCTTACACATCCCAAGCAAGCCACCTCCTAAACTTTGGAATCTGTGTCCCTTTGACTCAACCATTCTTAATATATTATGTAAAAACATTTACATTGAATTTTAATGAGGAAACCTAGGTTGTTCCTACTCTAATTGGGGAATGTGGGAGCGATGTTTTCAATGTTTCCAGCTGTGTGAATGACCACACACTTATTGATACAGTTAGTATGTAGAATTCCTTTTTGTTGCGGATGTTGGATTACATGAGGCATGGAAAAATACCATGAGATATAGGCACCTGAGACCTGAAAAGAAACCTGCTATTTCTTCTTCCAAGATTCAGACTTCAGCCTTGTTTTACCAATGTATGGATGGAATGGTTTAAGAGGATAGTGTAATGGTGAAGATAAGATCCTTCAATTTTGTTTTGGACTTTAAAGTCATCAAAGAGAATACAACAAAGGGGTATATGGGATATTTTAGTGCCAAAGAGGAATGGTGGCTTGAAGTCCAGGCGTTGCGTGAATGCTCCATTACTTCACCCTCTCTTCTGCCTACATATTGTATCAGATAGCTCAATTACCCACATTTTGGGTATTACAAGAATGTGATAGTTCAATATTTAATGTGACAGTTCTGCCATGAGAATCAAAAGGTGGTAAAAGAAACTCTAGGCCCAAAAGAATGCCCTTATTCTTGATCACTTTTTAATCTTTGTAGACATCCAAACCTTGTGATGATGTGCTCCAAAATGATTCTCCTATAAAATTAGATAAACTATATTTTAACATAATCGTGCTATTAAAATTAAGAATGAAGCCACTAGTGAGCCTATTAATATGTTATATGTTTTACTATTTACATAAAAATCAAGTAATAAATAATAACAAAAAAAGTGTGGTGCAAGAAGAATGGAGGAGCATAAAAAAAAATTGAAGTGATATTTAAGGCACGTGCATATTTATATTAAAGGCCCATTTGGTCTCTTTAACTCCAATAACCCATGTTAAATTGGTTGCTTAAATCTTTAAAATTTGACTTTAAAATATTTTTATAATAGGAATTTTATTATTTTTATTAGTATTAGTATTACTATAACAATAATGAGTACATTCCACTAGGCACAATCGGTTACTTTGTAGAAACGATTGCCACTATTCCACTATTAGTAGAACTATTTCATAAATGCCATATGGGCCAACATGTCTTTGGAGACTTGAACTAGGGAAAATTTTAAGGATGGAAAATTATCTTGAAGTTTAAAAACATTGATGAATCTCATTGGTCCCTAATATCCAGACTATAAAATGATATATTTGTAAAAATATTCAAATTTATAATGATTTTATACATATTCTCTATATAATGTTAGCGATTTTTAAGGTAAAATAATTTTATATTGTAAAATTTGGGCTAATCATTTTTAGAAAAAATGGAAATTAGTGAATCCTTTCTTTGGAAAAATCATCAAAAATTAGCCCACACCTGTGAATATTAGCCCCTAAATTATTCCATGACTTGAACCTACACTACTTGGAACACAAATCATGAACCATACCACTTGAGCTAAGTTCCTTTGACTATTGTTAAAATTATTTCATATTTAATATAAAATTAAAAAAAAAAATTGCAATCTTTCTTCTAGAAGCTACTGTGTGACATATATGAAATGTCTAGAGGTGTATTCTATAACTTAATATAAGCAATATTTTTAATTAATTTATGTTCAATTTGAAGTTGGACATGTATCCCTTTTATAATAAAAATAAAATGTTTATAAGTAAAAAAACAATGCTTACTATGATTAAAAAACACAAATAAGTATACATATTTAGTTAGTTTTAATTAAAGGTATTATAAAACATGTTACATTGAATCTCAAATATTGTTCTAAACTAATTTTGATTATTGAATGAATATTATTAACATTATTATATTAAAAGTAATTTAAATGTTAAAATAATATAAGAATTTTAAATATTATAATTAATATATATATATTAATATCTAATATATATATAACTTTTTAATTACATAATATGTTAGGCTTCTGATCAAATTGTTCCCTATAAATTTTGGGGAAACTCTAGCTGATATAGAACATCACGTACCCAATTTCCCAACGTTGCACTTTCTAGAAACTGCTCTTTCTTTTTCTCAATAATTTACATGTTCTCTACATAAATTATATATAGTTTAAATAAAATAATTTATGGATACTACAACAATGTCCCAATAAGTTATAGTATGAATATTTCTTTACATAAAAATTATAGGAAAATTTTTGAGAGAAATGATCTATATAACATTGTATTATGCAAAGACTATAATAAAATCTTCAAGTTATCTACCAATCACATCTTTGAATTTTGTTTTTTTTCTAATAAGACACACACACACGCAGAGGTTAATGCTAAATTAATAATGGGCAATAAGAAAATTGATTGTTAAAGTATTGCTTTAGGAGGAACTAATAAAAATGATCCTTACCATTAATATATTCCTTATAAAGTATATTTTTATTTTTATTTTTTATATTACTCGATATGTTTTATTTAAAATTATTTATGATAAGCCCATGGGGCTAGAATAGACGGTGATGGGGTAAATTATTAATTCACTCCATGATGTGAAGGTCATTGAATTGAAACTCTGTGGGCAAAAATCCAACCATGTTAAAGGCTGGTGTCGCTTAGGCCAGGTGTACTCCATGGGTGATTTTGATGGCTTAGATGCCCCTAGGTCACAGTTTCTCAAGCCAAAAGCTAAACATGTAGTTATCTCAAGACTCAAACAAATCGGCAAACAAAAAAAAAATTATAATGAACTTTTTAGTCATTATAAATTATTAATATTGTGAAGAGTAATCTTCTCTATTATTTTCTAATACTTTAATAAAAAAATTACTTCTTTATTTCATCCTCTTAATAAAACAATAAAAAGAATTTCATTCCTTATATTAACAAGGCCATATTGCTAGCAATACTCCTTGTTGAGTTGTTGTGAAAACAATGCTTCGTAAGATGCTCTTATAACTAATGCTAATGCCTCACAATGCAATATCTAGCTAATTGGTTAGAAGCCTCTGGAAGAAGTTAGAAAAGAACAAATGATGTTAAATGCATAAGACAAAAAACCATATTTTATTCCCTACCCACAACCTCATATGGAATTTAAAACCATTAACCCTCATCTCTCCGCAATTGAGTCCACAAGCTAACCCAATTGGAAGAAACAATATATCAATATGTCAAATGTTGTTGTAATTGTGATGATAAGTATTTTAGATAATATAAATGTAAGGAACATAAAATATTTCAAATTGTTTTAACCTTCTCTAACTAGATTGACCACCTTTTTTTATGTAGCCCCTTTCGAATTAAAAATTAGAGGAAACTATTAATACTCCATATGTTGAAACTGTCCTAAAGTCTTCTCGTGAGGAACCTCAAAATTTCCCTCCATGATTTATCAGAATTTATGCTCTCCAGACCTTGAAGTTGGTTGGTCACATGAAGCACTCATACTTGTGGTTTCTTTAATTGATAGTGGTAGCACCCATATATTTATTCATATAAGAGTGGCAAAAGAAACCCATTGTTATGTTTGCATAGTGCCCAATTTTTAAATTATGATAGCCAATGGTGATATGGTTGAATATGGTGGAAAGTGTGAGAATGCAAGAGTTCTAATCAGAGATTGTGAATTCTAATTACACATGTTCACCATTTAAATGGGTGACTATGATATAGTGTTAGGAGTAGAAAGGTTAAGAACCTTGGGTCTGATTACCATAGATTTCAAGAATTTATGCATGAGATTTACTAAGGATGTCATAGACATATGCTCAACCAGTTATACCATATGTTATTTTATGGAAAATCTCTTGAAGAAAGGTCATTCCATCATTATAGGCCAATTTAATGATGTCTTGACTGTGGACAATCCCCTAGGACATTCACCCTAATTTATAGTTGGCCTTGACTCAACCATTACGGTATTTGAAACTCTAATTTTGGCATAAGTTGTTTAAACTATAGGCCACATGGTTGGAAATAAGCACAACTTATCATCCCTAAACTAATAGTCAACAATTGCTTGGAACATATTTCAGATTTTTGGCCTCTAATTGGCAACATCAATGGGCTTAGTGGTTTTCCCCTTGCAAAATGGTAGTACAATACGATTTATCATAACATTACCAAAATGTCACCAAATGAAGTTGTCGTGATTAGGGCTTTCTTCACCTTTGGCCCTATAGGAAAACCTCTCTCAAAGCCAAGAGTCACCATGAGAAAAAACTAAAGTCTTATGGGCCCTATTAGGTTCTCTAGCACAATGGAGATGTTGTCTACAAATTGTCTTTTTTCTTGCCCAATATCCATCCAATTTTATATATGCTTCATGTTTGAAGAAAGTACTAATTTCATACCAGCATTCCAGAACATGATCATAAGGGTCTATTTGGTTATAACTAAAAGTATTATTGGCTATAAGAGAGCATCTTCTATGCTAGAACACTATTCAATGAGTATTGATACAATTGAATGATATACCATAAAGATGCCATTGAGGAACCAATAATGATTTTACAATAGTTTCCATACATCCAACCTTGAGGACAATGTTTCTTTTGAAGGGAGATGACATGTTAGGTTTCTACCCCAACTTCCCTACTTTGGGGGTACTATGTGTTAGTTAACTAATGTAGCCATCTTCTTTGAATAAATTCCATTAGATAGATAATTGGTAATTACTTAATGTAAAAATGTCATCTTTGCTCACTAGGTGGTTTTACTCATTAATGATAAGACTACCAGTACTAAGGGTTTTGCTAATAAGAAACTATTTATAGAACTATAAGTCTTTGCACTACTTTATTAGAGAGAATAACCCCTCAAAAAAACTAACAAACATTGCTCTCTATTTATATGTTACAAGTTTAATCTCATTCTTTTTTTATAAGTGAAATACATCATATAAGAGCTATTATAAAACTTTTAGATTTCATTTTTTTTCTTATATTATAATTTTCCAAATTAATTTAAATTAACAAAAATCATCAAAAAATATATACAAATATATTTCATTTTAATATAATTATAAATATTATATATATAATATATATATATATGTATATATATATATATATGAATGGATTGGTAATTAGAAGAGAGGATGGCTCGCGAGGGTTTGGGTTAGGGCATCATGTTAATGCAGGTCACTGTAACCGACCACTAGAACCTGCATCCTCGCCGTCTGCTGCCATAACCCATTCATCACCTCCATCCTTCAGCGCGATGGTTAACCTGCCGGGACCTCGGGGGGCATTTACTGTTTCCGGTCTTCTACTCGTCGACGGCCTGCTACCTGCTGCAGTCTGTCCATTACCCGTGCATTGTTTACGCTCCATTATTTCAGCTAACCGAGGTGTCCGTTGTTCCAAGAAGTAGCCGTCGTCATGGATGAACTGGAAGTCGTTGATTACTGAGCCGACCCACTGGAGGGGGTTTCCATCTGGCGCTCCTCTTTCTCCACATCGGAAGGTATGTACAGTTCTGGCCTCACCGGAAGTTATTCTTCATATTCCTTCGCGGAACCATCACGGACTCAACCAGTGGTTCTCCCGGACGACCCTCCTACCTGGCCAGCGCTTTCTACCCCCCCTCATTCCCCGGCAACCCTTGGTTTCATTTCTGGCTGCTTGAACCCTAACCCTGATTTGGACTTCCCTGTGCCAGGAGCTCTTTCCAGGCTGTTTTTTCCCCCATCGATTCCCATAGCTTCGGCCGGTTTTACCCCAAAAGGCTCTATCGCCCCTCCTTCCGGCAACTTTACGGTCGTTCCTCTACTTGATGGTTCCTTCCCTGTTTCTGTAGGCATCCCAAATCCTCCCTCGTATAACCCTAACCCTCCCCTGGCAGCGTCTGTCCCTATTTCGAGCCGGGTGCATCCACAACCTCCTCCTCTGGGATCTAAAAAGAAGCACAAGTGTTACAATTCCAAGGTGGACGACATCTTTCTCAGATTAGAAGAGGACATTCAGTGGGGTGAGACTATGGACTTCGCTGATAGGGTCCTGGTCCTAGTCGACATCCCCTTCGTGCAAACTTTTGTGAGGGGATGGTTTGCCCTGAGATTCGCTCGTGCCGATCATACCAATTGGGTATTGTCCTTGTACTGGCATTTTGAACATGCCTCGGTTCTCCTCAAGCGATGGACGCCCCTTTTTTATCCTGAGACAGAGCAGATAGGCATTGGACCTGTTTGGATTCGGCTACCAGGACTTCCCCTTCAATACTAGTCTGAAGACATCTTCCAGCAGATTGGCAATGCGATTGGTACCCATATCGATTATGATAAGTCCTACCAGCTCATTGGCATGATGGCTTATGCTCGGATCCTCATCAATTTGGATACCATGGGAGGCTTACAAGAGTTCATCACTATACAATGGAGGGACACATCCTGCAAACAGATCATCGACTATGAAGGCACCCCATATCGGTGTCGCAGATGCCACAAGGTGGGGCATTTATACAGGGATTGCCCTCTCCTTCAGAAGAACAGGGATCCTGAATACCCTAGGGGATACCCCTCCCGACAAGATAATGATCTCGTTCTGGAGGAGCACGATGAGGATATTGGGGATCCCCAAGGTACACATGATACAGCGGGCGCAGTCAGGTATCCCTCAGCTACTATCCAGCCTTGGCCATCTCCTTCAGCTAACACCGGTCCTACTCAGGAAATCAACTCAGACCCGAGTATGTTACTTACATCTTCATCTCACTCTTCTCCTGTGTTTGGCATATCTGATGTATCTGCATCTCATTCCTGCATTTGCACATCTCCCCCTATATCATCGCTCTTGACCTCAGTGGGTATATTCAGATCCCAGGGTCTCGTCTCGCCCCCCTCCCTTTTATGTTCCCTTCCTCTCCCCTCACCCTTCTCCTCCCCCTGTAATCCATCCCTGTCATCTTCCTCCCTCCCCTCCTATGCCTTGCCCTCCCCCTCTGCTTCCCCTCGGTACTCTCTCCATTCCAGATCGAGGGATAAAAGTGATGATGCGATTGATCTGGACCTTGAGGCTACCCCTGTCTCTCATAAGACCACAAGGGGCCAACTCTCTCGGCTCTCTAAAGCTAGACACACAGCAGGAGAAGAAGTTGCCCTTGGGCAACAACAAACCATCCTCAGGGCCCTTAGAGCTAGGAACAGCCCTCAGCCACATCCCTCATGAAGATTATCTCTTTCAACTGCAGAGGTTTTGCTAGTCAGCCCAAAAAAACTAGCTCTCAAAAGATTGCTCACTTCATCCCAGACAGACATCATATTTTTACAAGAAACGCTTTGCTTCGCTGATCCTCTTATTCACACTCTTAACTCTTGGCTGCCTGATTGGACCTTCCATGCCCTGGACACATCTGGGAGATCTGGAGGCTCTGCTATTGGGATATGTAACAAAACTCTGGAGATTAGGAACACTTGGGGAGGTAGGGGCTTCATTGCAATGGATATCTTTGCCCACCCTCTTGAGATGGAAATCCGTATTATGAATGTTTATGGACCTTGTGTAGACAAGGCTAACTTCTGGAGAACTTTTCTAGACTCTGGCCTCCTTCAGGTGGATAACATCATACTAGGTGGGGACTTAAACTTTTCTTTGGGCTTCAGTGAATCTTGGGGTAACTCGGCCCAAGTTGACAACTTATCCGACACCATCTCTTCCCTGCTCGAGGAACATCAGTGGGTGGACATTCCATCTTCCAAGATACAGTATACTTGGACTAATAATCGCAGTGGTGATCACAGTCTTTCCAGAAGACTTGACAGATTTCTCATCAAGGAAGCTTTCCTGAGCAATCTCCCCTGCATTCGTCAATGGGTCGGTACTAGAGGCATCTCAGACCATTGGCCAATATTTATGGAATTGGTCGATGTAAATCAGAAGATCAGGAGCCCCTTCAAATTCAATGCCTCTTGGCTCAAAGATCCTTCGTATATACAGATGGTCACTAATTTCTAGTAGACTAACCCCATACTGGATAGTGAGGATCATGCTGATGGTTTCATAATGAAATTGACTGAACTAAAGAGGGTCTCTAAAATGTGGGCACATCAGAAGCGCATAAATGATGACAAATCTCTGAGGGAGGCAGAGAGAGCTATTATAGCACATGAGGACATCTCAGATGGCACCTTCCCCACGGTTGAGAGTAAAGAAATTTACACCTCTCACATTAAGAAGCTCTCTTAGATCCTAAAGGAGAGGGAAGAGAGTTGGAGGCTCAGGAGTAGAGCGATTTAGCTCACTAAAGGAGACGACAACTCCAAGTTCTTTCATAAATTTGCTAATGGTCGAAAAGCCATTAATACCATTTGGGAATTGAGTGATGAGCAGGGGCACTTAGTATCATCACAGAGGGATCTGGCTAGATTAGCCATTGAACATTTCAGGAGCATCTATAAGGCACCTAGAGCTGCGAATATTTTGGAGATCATGCGAGTTGTTGAACACTTCCCCAGATTCGTCCAACAAGAAGACACAGGAGACCTATTAATGGAAGTAATGATGGAAGAGCTAGAGGCAACACTAAAATGGTTCAAGAAAGACAAGAGCCCTGGCCCAGACAGGTGGACCATTGAGTTCTACATTGCATTCTTTGAAATCCCGAGGGAAGATTTGCTCAAGATAGTGGAAAGTTGCAGAAGGAGTGGAAGGATATCCTCGGCCATTAAATCTACCTTCATTTCCCTTATTCCGAAATCTGATAATCCCTCCTCCTATAACGATTTCCGCCCCATTTCCCTTTGTAACTGTCTATATAAGATTATCTCTAAGATAATCGCTAATCGCCTGAAGCCTATTCTCTCTCGACACATATCACCTGAACAGTTTGCTTTCCTGCATCACAGACAAATCCATGAAGCCATTGCCACTGCACAAGAACTCCTCCACACCTTGCAGATTAAAAAATAGAAGGGTATGATATTGAAGGTAGACCTCTCAAAGGCCTTTAATAGAGTAAACTGGCTTTATATCAGAACTTTTCTAACCTATCTTGGATTTCCTTATGAATTTATTAAATGGATTATGGGTTGTATAACCGATGTATCTTATAGTGTGTTACTAAATGGGGAAGCTACATCTTTCTTCAGTTCGGAGAGAGGACTCAGGCAAGGATGTCCACTCTCACCCTTGCTTTTTTTACTTATCATGGAAGGATTAAGTAGGACCATATCATCTGCTCGCGAGAGGAATCATTTGACAGGCATCAAGATATCAAAGAATTTTTTCCTCACTCACCTATTGTTTGTTGATGACATTCTCATTTTCTTAAATGGTAGTATTGGGGACACCACAGCCCTCCAGAACACTTTCAATCTTTTCCAACAGGCTACTGGGATGTTAATAAATAATAGTAAATCCTCGATTACTTCGGTGGGCTGCTCCCAGCATGAGATTTTATATACTTTACAGCGCTTTCCATTCACCTCTCTGAACCTGGAAGATGGGATAAAATACCTGGGCTTTAGATTAAAGCCTCTTGGTTACAGGATAGCGGACTGGACATGGCTCATTGCGAAAGTGGAAAAGAGACTTCAAGTATGGTATCATAAATATCTATCTCGTGCTGGTAGGTTAATACTCATCAAAGCAGTGATAGAAGCCACTCTAGTCTATTGGATGACCCTAGCGTGGATACCAAAAGGCATATTGAACAGACTACAAAGAATTTGCTACAGATTCTTTTGGAAAGGTAATCAACCGGGCAAGCTTTTCTCCTGGGTCAAATGGGACACTATAGCAAAACCCAAGAGCTGGGGAGGATGGGGCATCAAGAGGCTGGATCTTTTCTCCAAAGCACTGGCGGCCAAGCTCGGCTAGCAACTTATCACCAGTAACAGTCTCTGGTCCTGTGTAGTTCAAATGAAGTATAACTGGCCCATGAATCTGATGGACTGGATTAGACAGCAACATGGAACGAGGAACAACGTCTCCAATATATGGAAAGCAGTCATCAGTACACTACCCCTGCTGCGAGATGGTATTACGTGGCGTATTAAGGAGTGCAATGCTGTGCGTATCGGCTTGGATCCATGGGTAGGCTATGGTAATGCCCACAGATTACTAGCAGACTTAATAAGGCATTTACACAGCAGGGGTATCATCCACATCAAACACATTGGTGACCACATCAACTCTTCTTTTCTTCAACAGGCATGGAAATCGACTCGAGACTTGGACATCCCTGTACAGTGGCAGCAGGATTGGCAGGACTATACGGATGCCCTTACTTAGGCACACATCCGTCTCACTGAAGGACCAGATGAGATCATTTGGGCTTTTGCCAAACACGGTGTATATTCTCCGAAACAAGGCTATATTAGACTTATGGAACCTCACAAGCCCTAGAATATACTTCCGACTTGGAAACAGCTATGGAAACTCAAGGCCCCCCCCCCCCCGCTCTCGATTACTGATGTGGAACATCCTTTTTGACAAGATTCCCACAGGGACTAATCTGATGAAAAGATCGTTTCATGGCCCGTTCTGGTGCCACCTGTGCCAAAACGATAAAGAAAGCACAGAACATCTTTTTCTAAATTGCCCCACATCCAAAGAATATTGGAATTCCATCATTGCCCACTATCCACCCTTAAATAACTAGAATGGACAAAATATTATGGAAGCTTGGAACACATGGTGTCTAAATCATAATGGCAAATCCAAAAACTTACCTCTGCTTGTCTGTTGGTCATTATGGATTGCCCGAAACCAAGCTATCTTCAGCCACAGATCCCCCCAATGGCCTACCATCTTGCTCCATACCATTGCAGATTTCGACCTTCTTCCTGAAGACGACCCCAGCACCCCTCCCCATACCATCATTCCTGAAATCATTGACAAATCTAAGCCCTAGGCGTATTTTGACGGCTCTACGCAGGAGGCTAGTTGTGGGGGTGGTGCCATCCTTCACCTTAGTGATAATCATTGCTTTAAGATCCAGATTAACTTAGGCAGGGGAACTAATAACTTTGCTGAACTCTGCACTAAAAAACATATTATCCATTTTGCACTGGCGAAACAATGCAAACATCTACAGCTGTTTGGTGATTCTAAAATCGTATGCAATTGGTTGAATGATGCATCACATTGCAATGCATTTACATTGAGGCATATATTAGACGAAGCTAAAAGATTGATAACATCATTTGACTCCTTCGCCTGTCGATGCATTTACAGGGAACTCAACTCAGAAGCAGATCATCTGTCCCAAGAGGCAACGCTTAGACAAGGGATCGACTGGTTGATTCAGGAGGAGATTGATGGGGTCTTCTACCAGCACTACCATAGACCTTTTGATGATCTTAGAGTTAACGGGCTGTAAGCCCCATATATATTTTGATTATCCTTGTATATATTGCACATATTTACTCTTTTTGATACTGGTACAAGCTAGATCATGTTACTTTAAGTCATTTCTCTCTGCGAAGAGATGGATATAATATTGATCTTGCTCACACTATGTTAGCAAGCAGATATAGACACAGTATACTAGAAAGCAAACTCCCTGCGTGGAGACATAACAACTTTCTTTTTTATCATAATTTTATGAACTCGTCACGCAACTGCCTCCATATACATATGCATCAGCATCTACAAAATGTAATTTCTTTAAATCAATAGAAATTACCACTTTTTCTACAGAAAAAAATATAATTATAAATAATATATATTTTTTAAATTTAAAATTAATTAATTCAAATAAATATTTACCCATTCACAATAAAAATTATTCAAATCATATACGAAAACAATCATAAAATAATTGAACAAGTAAATTATATTATATATTATAGAAAGAGTTCACAGGTGCACACACTTTCTAGGGCTTCTAGAATCTACTTGAAGGTGCCTAGAGAAATATGATTTTTGCGTGAGATAAATTTATAAAGGACTTTCAACAAA
Source organism: Pinus taeda (assembly GCA_000404065.3). Taxonomy (NCBI): domain Eukaryota; kingdom Viridiplantae; phylum Streptophyta; class Pinopsida; order Pinales; family Pinaceae; genus Pinus; species Pinus taeda. Next base: position 75,983 of record APFE030208538.1, read on the forward strand.
GGTGCGATGGCCTTGAAATCTTGCAAAATATTATTCCACTTTTGGAAATAAGTCCATGTGTATCAATCCAAAATGTCTACGCAACTATTTTGTCATGAGCTATGTCTCATTGTCTAGGCGGTCCCGTAGATGTGACAATGACCCATTGGCTTGGTGGATTAATTAAATTTTAGAAGTTTCTTTCTGCAGAGGAAAATAATTTTCTTTGAGTTGGTACAAGGAGAGGTTATGGATTTATAATATGAGGAAGATCATATTTTTATTAATTTATTTAATTGAATCTTTTATTATAGTTTCTAACCAATTTTAGAAAGTTCAACCATATTTACATTGCTTGGTTATATGTGAAAAAGGAAAGGGATGAGAGCAATAGCCTAAATTTGAGGTGTTAAATAATGGGAGAGGTCTCGATTTTTATCATAAAAAAATGAAAAATGAAGTTAGTACTGTGGAAAAGGATAAAATAATTTTTTGGTGGATAAAAGAGTAATATAAAAATTCAAAAATAAAAAAAGAGATGAAAATTAAGTCTTTTAACATTATTGAAATCACAAGAAAAATATAAACATTGTGTTTATTTAACTTGAATTTCAATATTTAAATCTAAAGTTTTCATGGAGTTCCATACTTGTTGACAATAAGACATGCACGTGGTAAGACTTGTGGGTTTTTATAAAAATTACTATAATGCACGTTAATCATTATTTTAGAAGGGGATGGATAATGAGATTCAAAAATATATAGTATAATGTATAATGTGATTAATGTAAAAAAATAAAAATGAAAACATTATGATTTTTGGATTGTTTTATTTCTTACATATTTCATATTTCAAATCAAAAGTGGGAAGAAATATTGTTGGATTTAATTGAAGGACTACTCATGCTAAGATGGAAAGGGAATTTTTGTGTATTAGTCGGTGAACTTACAAAGTATGCATATTTTATTAGAGTAAAGAAATGAGACTCCGCAAAACAAATTGCTAAAGTATTTTGCAAAAATGTCTACAAATTGTATGGATTTTCAAACGTCATTGTTAGTGATTAGACGTCAAATTTAATGGGAACTTTTGGAAAGAATTTTTTAGACAAATCAAAACATACCTCAACATGAGTTCAGCTTATCATCCCCAAATAAACCACCAAATAGAAATTGTTGATAAATGTTTGGAAGCTTACCTTTGTTGTTATGTAATAGACATATAGAATAAGTAGTTTCGATGATTACACCTTGTTGAATGATGGTACAATAATAATTATCACACTTCAACTAAAATGGCTCATTTTCAATCTCTTTATAATTATGAGCCCCCTAAATGGAATAAATTCGCTATAAATGAAACAAGATTTCCAGCAGTAAAAGTTCAGTTAGAAGAAAACCAAAAGGTTCTTCAGACACTAAAGGAAAATTTAATATCACAAGAAATTGTATGAAACAACAAGTTGACAACACAAAATAAAAAGAATTTGAGGTTGGAGATTGGGCTTTATTAAGTTTCAACCTTATATCCCTAAAACAACAATGAAAGAACAAATTGTCACTAAAGTCCTACACACCATATCCAATTAACAAAAATATTAGTGAAGTAGCATACAACTTGAATCCCCCTGATAAAAGTTGCATCCACATTGTTTTCCATGTATCATGTCTCAAGAAGGTACTACGTAAGCACCAAACAATGCAGACAACACTCCCTATGTTGGGTGACGAAGAAAAGACTGTCTTGGAACCAAAAGGTATTATTACGGCCAAAGAAAAGAAATGACAATCACAAGCAATTGAAGAATATCTTATTAACTATAAAGACTTATTGGAAGAAGTTTTTCTTGGAGATTGGAAATTTTCGTCAACAACACCCTTCATTACCTATGCTTTGAGGACAAATCATTTTCTCAAGAGGAAGGCAATGTTGTAAATAAATAATAATTAATTATAATGAATCATGACCTGGATTATGACTACTCACGGAAAGTGCCCAGGCTATATTTAATGTCGAGCCCTTCATTGTAAAACAATATCCTTTCATATCTATTTTTATCGATATCTTATATTTATTCTTATATATTATATATATATATATATATATATATATAGATATCATTACCAAAGTGTCACCACATGAAGTTGTCTATGGTCGAAATCCCTCCTTGCATTCATATTTCCTAAGCACATCTAAGATTTAGGAAGTGGATCACAAGCTTAACACTAGAGCGACTATTTTCCACACACTTAAGGATAATCTCACTTTGGTTCTAAATATGATGAAACAATGTGCAAACAATAGGAAAACCAACATTACTATTAGTGTTATTTTGTAGAAGTTGATTAGGGATTTCTTCACCTCTTACCCTATAGAAAAATATCTCTCAAAGCCAAGGGTCACCACGAGCTAGCACTAAAGTTCTATGGACCCTTTTAGATTCTCTGGCACAATGGACATGTTGTCTACAAATTATATTTTTTCTTTCCCTCTCCAATATCCATCCAATTTTCTATATGCTTCATGTTTGAAGAAAGCACTAAGTTCAGACTAGCATTCCAGAACGTGATGGAAGGTTCCATTTGGTTATAACCGAAAGTATTATTAGCCATAAGAGAGCATCTTCTATGCAACATACTATTGAAGAAGCCCTGATATAGTGGAAGGATATGTATCTTAAAGATGCTGTTGAGGAACCAATAGTGATTTTACAACAATTTCCGTACCTCTAACCTCGAGGAAAAATTTGCTTTTGAAGGGGGATAACATGTTAGCTTTCTACCCCAACCTCCCTAGTTTGGGGTATTATGAGTTAATTAATGTATAAGGTCATCTTCTTTGAATAGGGCTCATTAGATAGATAGTGTGTAATCACTTAATGTAAAATGAATTAGCTAATTAATGTACAAGGCCATATTCTTTGAATAAGGCCTATTAGATAGATATTTGGTAATTACTTAATGTAAAAATGTCATCTTTGCTCATTAGGTGGTTGATACTCATTAATTATAGGACCACAAGCACATAAGATTTTGTTAATAATAAATTGTTTATAAAGTTATAAGGCTTTGCGCTAGTTTGTTAAGGATTATATTGCACTAAAGCTCTACTCAAAAAAGGTTACTTCCTCGAAAAGGCTAATAAACTTTGCTTTGTATTTTAAAAACCATCCATTTACAAAGATTTTATTTTATAAATTTAATCTCATTGTCTTTTGTATATATTAAAAATCTTTTAGATTTCATGCTTTTCATTTAATTTTAATATGTATATTCCTAAAGTTTTAATAAGTAAAAATGTAGTTATATGATATATAATAATATACTATATATATATATATATATATAAATAATTTTAATATTTATAAATAATTTTTTTAATTTAAATAATTATTAGAATATAAATAATTATATTTAGAATAAAACAATTTGTGATTCCACATTTTACATACAAATCATGTCATTCATTAAATTTTTTTTTTATAAATCGTTTTACATAATCAATCATTAATTATAGACATAGGAAGTGTTATATATATATATAATCCGTGGAATATTAATGTTGCAATATTTGTATAGAGACTAATCTATAAGAGATTATTTTTTTTCGGTTCTAACGTATAGATTGATATAGGTGTCGAAAAGAATTGAACCTGTAACCTCTTACAATAACAATAACAATGTAGTGCTTTTAATGACAAACAACTCAACTAACAAATTCCTCAATAATATATTTATATTATAATATATATATATATATATATAATATATATTTATATATTATATATACTATATTACTTATAATATATATTATATATATATGATATATTAAAGAATACTTCAGGTAAAGTAAGTAGGTACTGATATGGCAAGGCTGCCCTCTGTCCCCTCTGTTATTCCTCCTAGTGGCTGAAGGTCTAAGTCAGCTGATTCATAAGAGCAAAAGGGAAGGTAAGATAAACGGTATAGAGGCAGCAGTAAACTTATTCATTTCTCATCTACTCTTTGTAGACGATATCCTGATTTTTACTAACGGCTCCCCCAATGAACTTAAGGAATTAAAAATCATTCTTGAGCTATTTTTGAAAGCTACATGAATGCAGATCAACTCCAGGAAATCTCAAATCATTGAAGAAGGCTTAAACAGAATTGAAAAGGAGCAGTTCAGTCTTCTCTTCCCATATGATATGTTCAACATGGGCTCTCCTTTCAAGTACCTGGGGTTTTGGCTGAAGCCAAAAGATTATAGAAAGGAGGATTGGTCTTGGTTAATTGCAAAGATTGAAGCAAGAATCAGTCACTAGAGCTTCAAATGGCTATCCAGAGCAGGGCGCCTGACTTTAATAAAATCTGTGCTTCTTGCCATCCCAGTTTACTGGGCAGCTTTAACTTGGGTTCCAAAAGGAGTTCTGGAGAAAATCAGGAGAATATGTAGCAGATTTCTGTGGGCAGGGACCAAAGAAAACTCGACTCTCCCTTGGGTTGCATGGGAGAAAGTGGCGAGACCAAAGGATTGGGGTGGTTGGGGGATAAAAAGCCTCCCAGACTTCAGACTTTCTTTGGCTGCCAAATCAGGTTGGCGCCTTATAAAGATGGAAAACCTCAGGACAAGAATGGTAAAAAGAAAATATATTGATCCAACCCCCCTGGAAGATTGGATCAGGAACCCAATCAAGACCCAAAAGAATGTTTCTGCAATTTGGAAAGCCACTTTGGAGTCTTTTAAGGTGGTTGAGCAAGGTTTAACTTGGAAGATCGGGAATGGTGAAAAGGTAAAGATTGGGAAGGACCCCTGGGTGGGCTGTAATGGCAACTATGCCCTCTCCCCGGACCTGGTTCAGCACATGGAAGAAAAAGTTCTCCGCTTCGTCAGCCAAGTGGAGAAACCAGGTTTCTCAACCATTTGGGGGCAAGCCTGGAAGAATGGAGAAGAGTTGGATTTGGAGCAAAGATGGTGGATTGATTGGAATGCCTTCACTCAGAAACTCTTCAGGTCCAATGTAAGGCTAAGCGACAGGCAAGATGAGCTCATCTGGGCTCATGCAGACTCAGGGGAATACTCACCAAAGAATGGGTACACTTTCCTTATGACAAGGAAAGGTTGGGGAGATCCGGAGCGGTGGTCGAAACAGCTTTGGAAGCTTAAGAGCCCCCCAAAAACTAAAATCCTTTTCTGGTGCATCTTAAGGCGCAAGACCCCAACATGGGATATTCTGCAGTCCAAATTCATGCACGGGCCTGGGAGATGCACCTTATGTAAAGCAGAAGCTGAATCCATTAATCACCTTTTTCTTAAATGCCCATAAGCACTAAAGATATGGTGTGAGACTGGAATTTTATTGAACAAAAAGCTCGTTTGGGAAGGCAACAATATTCAAGAAGCATGGCAGAAGTGGTGGAACGAGCATCCGGATGGGAACCTGCGCAACCTCCCCCTAATCATTAGTTGGGGGATTTGGATAGCTAGAAATAGGAGCATCTTCCAGGACAAAGATACCCCTATAGCACTCACTGCAGTTCAGGGAGCTGCCATCTTTTCTAGCATTCCAGAACCTAAGGAATCCTCCTCCCAAAGAACTGTCCCCGAAGTACAAATCTCAGAAGGAATCCCTTGGGCCTTTTTCGACGGTGCTTCTCAAAATAACAAAGCAGGAGTAGGACTTGTCATCCATGAATCCCCATCATTCTCTCTAAAAGCTTCTGTGGGGTTAGGAACAGGCTCCAATAATTTTGCAGAACTGCTTGCCCTTAAACTCCTTTTATGTTGGCTCATCCAAAGGCACACCCTCTCTATTCAAATTTTTGGGGACTCCCAAAACATGATCAGATGGGTAAACGGTCAAAGTACATGCAACAATCAAATTTTAAAACAAATTCTGGGAGAAATTCAAAGACTGAAATCAAGGTTTAACAGTTTTTCCATATGTCACATCTACAAGGAAAGAAATGACATGGCGGATAAGCTCTCAAAAGACGGTCTTCAACAGGATCTGGGCTGCTGGCAAATAGTAGAAGACGATCATGGACAAATCAGCAGATCGATCCAGCCCCCTTATCAACCTATCTGATTTCTGTGGTAAGAAATTGTTGTTTTTATCAAACAGAAATGCGTAAAACCACAAATCCTACAGCTACGATTCTATGGCTTTTTTAAAAAATCTT